>JAIPRM010006567.1:0-18484 GCA_025469315.1 Stegophylla sp. TES_Ste_2020 | reverse complement strand
ACGACTCGAAAACCATAATTTTTTGATCAGAATTTTATGAAAATTTAAACATAGATAGAAAATCCTATAAAATAGATTTTGGCGCAAGAAAATTTTGAAAATGTGAAAAAAAATTTTGGACATTTTTCTAACATTTTTTTTTTTCTTATATTATTAACTTCCTTCGTTCAGAATCGTTTTACTGAAGAAATGATTTATCGTTTCTTTAAAATTTAATACGCCCGTCAAGAGAATTCCACCCATCGTGCGAAGTACACCCATGGTGCGAAGTATGTCCGGCTTTTTTATATCTTTTCCAGTAGTTTTCCTTCAAACATAGAAAAAGTGTAGAGATATTTAAAAAATTACTTTTTTAAAGTACAATCCGGGTATGATTTTGGATCTATAAAGTTACTGATTGTTACTTTTGGACAAGTATTTCTATAAGAAAAAGAGTTTTCACAAAGAGAAAAAAATAAAGAAATATCATAATAAAATCATAACCTCCTTCGCTTCGCTCATAATCCAAAATTTTCTTGCACCAAAATAGTTCTCACATTATTATATTTATCTATATTTAAATTTTCTTAAAGTTTGGGTTATAAAAAGATAGTTTTAAAGGCATTTGTGTCATGTGTTGGGTAGTTTTTCTCAAACTTTCATAAAACTATTGAAATTTCGAAAATGAACCTCTCAAAAATACCATCTAAAGGAAAATTTTAATTCAAATAGTTGATGGTCAAATTTTTTGAACAAGTATTTCTACACAAAACAGAAAAAAAAATAAAAACAAAAACAATATTGAAAAAACACTAGCTTCTTTGCTTCACTCAGAATCTAAAAAGTTAAGAAAATTAAAGAAATGACTTTTTTCTTTTTTAATTCAACACATCTACCAAAAGTATCCCACTCTAGGAGCAAAATATATTCATATTGCGAATTATATTCGACCCTACGTTTATAGAAGAATAACCTATTTTATGGACCAATTAAATGGCATTTATGTTATGTAGCAGGGGTGTCCGACCCGCGGCCTACCGTTGATTTTAATGTGACTCCTACGTCAACGGAGATTTTGATGACCTTTTCTTTTCCTTTGCTTGTTGAATGTTTGCGCCCACGACAACTTTTACTCGCTTAATACATGACCCAGTTGTGACCGAGTCTTCCTCTGTTCTATATAATTCAATGAAACCTTGGCGCAAGTTTAGTTGTCGAGAAGTGCGAACACACTTCGTTGCAAAACCAATATTAAAGGCCCCGGGGTTTGTTCGTAGACTTTGACGAGATAACACATTTTCTCTTTTGAAATTTGACGGGCGTAAAACCTAACCGAGGGAAATCGGCTGAAATATGAACACGGAGCGACGCAAATCGCGCGCATATTCTGTGTCCGGACCGCCATAATAATAATAATAATAATAATATTATTATTATTATTCTTGTACGTGCGTCACGCGGCGGATGACTCATCGCAAGTTTTCCGACCACGATTTTGCTGTCGCGTCGTCCACGGGGGTGAGTACACGCGTACACGCGGCAGACGGAGCGAAAAACGTTTTAGCCCATTGTATTTCGTATTGTCATTTTGTTACATGTTATTCTTATCACCCTTCCACTGACGGTTCTGGAACCTCCGGGAGGACACAAGCTCACTGGCCCGCGGTGATATTGCGGCGTGATCGTGATTTCCCAATATCGTGCAGACACACGTGAAACACGGTCTTTGTGTCCGTTGTAATGGGTACGAAACAACGTTCTTCGCGCAAACCGGATAACCGGGAAGAAAAAAATGTTTTCGAAAACAAATCAAAATCGGTACGTGATTGCGTACGATATAGGTCATCACACAGCCACGGTTATCATCATCTGGATGAACCGAATTATATTTAAAAAGTGGGTCGGACTGCCTAAGTTCAAGCTGTTGGGGGGCTGTTTAGATTATGTCCATCGGTACTCGAAAGATTTATGGACAATACTTAAATACGATTTTAAAAGAGCATAAAATATGAATACACTACTCAATGGGGAAATTGTTTTTCGTTGAACAAGAGTACCGAAGCATTGTGTCAAGAGCTACTTACACTACACTACATGCGACGGTATTGTTGCCTTAAGAAGTCTAGCAGAAATAAAAATTTGTGAATACTTTTGTGTGGGCTTTTGTTCAATATATTTAAACCAAGTTCTAAACGAAGCACACGAAAATAAGTTCGTAGTTATAACTTAATGATACTTAATAAAATCGAAAAGTAATTTGTCATTTTCGCTAAATATTATGTCGACGAGACAGTCGACATAATATTTTCAACAATGTTGAGCATTACAAAATGTTTAATAATTTCAACATTACATTTTTTATTTATTTTTTTATTTTATTAACATCCTAAATACTTTATAATTAATATCAATATGTATTTATTACGATAAATAGAATTATTATTTCATTGGCAAATGAGAAAAGGATCTATATTCAGATTTTTCTGTTCGTTCGAACTTTCATCCTTGGACTTTTCGTCAGCACACTTGTTTACCATAAAATATGCTAAATGAAAGACCATGGACTGTACCAAGGAGAATAATATTATTATACTTTGGCTCGGTTGTCGGGCTATAATATAATAGTGCATTTTATCGGGGACGGCCTGGGTTAAAAATAAACGCTTTCATTCGGATAGCGCTGGACAGGACGAAATCGTGCGTGCAATTGGGATGAAACTGTGCCGTCGCAGGACTCTTTTTTTTTTATTCCCGCAACGAAGAGCGTTTTAATCGAATACCACGGGTAGTACTCTCTTGTGCGTTTTTCTACTACTCTTTGGTCGATGGAAATGTGTGTTAATCGCACGTTTTTGTTTCTTATCTTCGCATAACAATATCCGAAGGGCATCGCAGCCGCGTCGCGTCCGAGCACCAATGCCGTAGCGACTGTGCCACACGCTTGCGAGTCATAATATACGTGTATAATAATATGCGCGTTATTACGGACATTCCGAATAGCGACTGTGCGTGTGTGTGTGTGTGTGTGTTAAGCGTGCGCGCGCACCATCGACACGGCGTCGAGCAGGCAACGGCAGTAGCAGCACCGACGACGCAGCGACGCCGCGACGGTGGTGACTGGTGATGGTATAATACCGACCGAGGACTCGTTTTGGTCGTACGCCGCCGCCGCCGCCACCCTGCCGCACGCCGTACCGACGGTCTTCCGCACGCCCAGCGCACGGCTTTGTACATCGGACGCCGCGGTACTCCGGTGGCGGCGGCAATGACGGCGGCGGCGGTGAACGCCGTTTTTACAAAACAACCAGCTATATTATAATATGGTCGGCGGCCTTCCCGCGCACCACTCCGCCGCCGTTCACGCGCACAACACTATACAGTACACACCAACAGTGTTGCCGACACCGACCTCTCTCGTCGCTCGTTGCATGGCTTACAAGCTTTAATAATAATAATAGTAATAATAATAAGAATAATAATAAGAACATTATTATGATAATGACGACGGCGACGGCAACGACGTCCTATAATAATAATAATAATATATAAATAATACACAATACACAAATATATTTTAAGATGTATAATATTATATTGTTTGAATGTTCGTATATTATAATATAATCATTATTTTTATATTTTTAGAGGATTTTATAGAGGCAAAATTTCGACGGTGCGCCGACGTTGTACAAAATGTTATACACGCAATATTATGCGCGCATAACGTACAGACGCGAAAATAATTTCACAATACTCGAACGCTTTTACACGCATCCTTTTTATATAATAAACTCCATATTATAATATGATACGTATTTATATATATTATTATAATATTATGATGTATATTATGTTTTTCAATTATAAACGCGATAATTCATTAAGATTGAAGCGATGGTAAAAACACTCGGCGTTGAGTACGCCGTGATAATATTTCAATGATAGTGGCGAACGAAAAAAAAAAAAATTAAAAAAAATTGAATTCTTTTTTACAGCAAAGAATAAAAATTAAAAAAAAAAATGTTTTCAACAGTAGATATCTACGGTGCGACGTGCCGATATGGTTTCGCGCAAAGCGTTTTATCAGCACTATACTATCAAAAGCCACCGTCGGAATTTCTAATGGAGAATGAGAACGACGGTTTTTTTCTCTTTTTTTTTTTTTTATAATGTCATTTGAAAATAAGCGGGCTTTTCGGCGGATAACGCGGGGACATCGGTAATATCAGCTTGCTCGCCGTTACCACCACTACAATGGCGCACCTAACGGCAGGCCTCATTGTCGGCCTCAGCAGTGCAGGCAACTAGTAACGCTTGCGCGCGCCGCACGTTTGTGCGTGTGCGTGTGCTTCGAGTGTGAGTGCACGCCATTGGCGCATTCGTGTACGTGCGCGCGTGAATTAAAAAATGCAGTACCCGACACACAAAATAATATATCTGCCGTCCGCCCGTCCTTATTTTATGCGCTACGACGGCGATATGCTGCCACAAATACACACCGTGGCGCGCGCATAATATCTTTCGGCGGCAAACTCGACATTATTATCAGTGTTACTAAAAATGAACTCGGTACACTCCTACTACTGCTAGTAGACGTGTATAACCGACTGCTGCAGTTGTTAATCTTGGAAAATTGGTTTATAACTTTGAATTCGAATACCGCTGCGCGGCCACTATGAAAGTGCACGAGTGCATGAGCACACTTGAATACAAAATAAACAACGGAATGTCGAATAAGACGTTTGGTTTATTGAAATTTCTAATCGCCCTCGACTTTTTTAATCAGTTCTATTTGTTATAATTTATCGAATTGTCAGTTGAATATAATTATCAACTCAATTAGTTATAATTACTTAATTGACTTCATCAGTTGCTGTAGATTAGTCACACGTAACTGCAATTAAATAGGGTCAAAACACTGGACACATGAGATTATCCCATGACCGGATTACAAAAACTCTTGAAGTTTATTTTGAATCTCTGAGACTAAACGTAAATAAATATATTTATCATATCTGTATGCCATTTAAGGCCGTCATCGTATCGAGGCCATAGGATTGATAAAAAGTTCAAGAGATAACATTTATTTTTCTACTTGCTACTTTACTACCTGCGTTGAAAAGTAGACGCGTACTTGTAATAAATTTATTAAACATACATTCAACAAAAATTATTGTATCAGTACAATTTTATAATATCAGGCGATCAAGTCTTAAAATGTTAAAACATGTTACATGTTATAAGAAGTATCGGCGTGTGATCGTGATCTGTGTCCGTGGTTGTGAATTAAACCTACCTTTTGGACACCACGGACCACTTAGATATGAATTTATTTATTCCACCGACTCTTTCATCTTTATATACATTTTTTAGACAAAAAAAAATTATTAGAGAACTTCTATTTAAATTTTTATTAGGTAATTTTACAATAATGTTAATTTTTTTTTGCTGTAAATACTTTTTCGTGCAAAAATACTTGTCCAAAAGTTTCGACTAGCAACATAATGAATTAGAATTTGCCTCTATATAGTACTTATGAAAGGTCATTTATCGAAATTCTCAATATTTTTCTCAAAATTTAGGAATAACCACCCAGAATTTTACAAAAACATTTTGAAAACCATCTTTTTTTTTTTTTTATTTCAAACTTTATAAAAATTTAAATATACATAGATAATAATATGAGAACAAATGCTAGAAAATGTGAAAAGAAAATTTTCGGAAATTTTTCTAATACTTTTTTAGTTTTTTCTCCTCCAACATTTTTCTCCTGTTCTTAGTTGGAAATAGTAGGAATTAAAACCGGTAATGTGCAAAATCATTTTTTTTTGTAATATTGATAAACTTTAAAATGTTAAGTAAAATTGTCATATATAAACTGAAGCTCCGCTCAAAATCGTTTTATTGAGAAATTATTTATCGTTTCTATAAAATTTAACACACCGAGGACCAAAGAATGGTTCATGGCACGTAGCACATTCTTTGTGCATGACACATGGCACGAAGTATGTCCGGCTTTTTTGAGTTTAATATTTATTTCTACTAGTTTAAAATTAATTTATGGATTTTTGGATGTAATATGTATTAATATAAACATCACTTACTGCAAGACGCAAAGAACTGTACTTATTTTAAATCAAGTCCAGTAATGAGATTTAAGAACTATTATAGATGAAAATGAATTTTTGTACCAAGCCGTTATGAAAAAATTGAATCAAAATTTGCATTGCTTTTTCTACCAGGACTAGGTAAGAATTCACTTATAATGTTAATCCAAAATTGTGGTTTTGATTAGGGAGAATGGAATTTAGCTTTGATGTTACAAAATTCAAAACACAAAATTGCTACAATTTTTTCTTTTTAAACAACAGTGTATATTTTAGAAGGATATTAAAATAAAAAGTCGAATATACTTCGCACCTGTCACCATGGGTATTCTTCGCTCGTCGGAATTCTCTTGGTGAGTATGTTTAATTTTAAAGAAACTGTAAATAATTTCTTAAAAAAAAACCGTAATATAAATACATTTCCAAGTAATAATACAGAACAATAATTATTGTCAGTTTTTATTAAATATGCTAAACAATTTAACAACAGAATAGTCCATGTCCATTTCATTACACTTGTAGAGAATGATCAATTTTGCCGTTATTTGAAATTTAAATCTATTTTAATTGAAAATTGGCTCAACTAATTTTAATAAAAATGCAAATTTAAGTAGAACCATATATTAAGAGTAAGCTTGTATAGTAGTTTCCATCCTAAAAACAATAAATTGAATAATTTGCAAAGTAATAATAAAAAGAAATCTGCATTTTCTTCAAGACGATTCTGAGAGTAGCTTCAGTTTATTCAAGACAATTTTAATTAAAAATCATAAAGTTTATTATTACAACGATAAAAATGATTTTTTACTCAGGCAGTTTTATATTCCACTGTTATTTGAGAAAAGAAAAAAAAAATTACACATTAAAAATTTTCTTTCACCAAAATATATTGTACTATGTAGTATTTAATCCATATTTCATTTTTTATAAAGCATGGATTAAAAAAAAAGAAATACTTCGCACTTTGTGGATTTTTTCTCTCCTTGGTCTTAGTAGGTGTATTACATTTTAAAGAAACGATAAATAATTTCTTGAATAAAACGATTGTGAGCGGAGCTTCAATTAATATATAATAATGATAATAATAATAACTGTCGATTAGGTTATATATATTTACATATTTAACAAAAATTGTATTTAATAATGTTGGGTACTTGATAATTGTGCGAGTATGTGAGGTAATAAATGTCTTAGTAAAAATTAAAAAAGCAATAAAAATCTATTATTATAAATGAATAAAGTCAACTTTCCTGTAATTAGTGTGATTTTGTGGAGTTTTGGGTTTTTTATGAGAAAACATTGATTTTGAACTATTTTTAGATTTCACAATTATTTTTCAATAATACGATCCAATAAAATTCACTATTTTTATCAAATGCCAAGAAATAATCCAATACCATTAATCACTAACAAATAAGGTAAATAATTCCACGTTCATTTTTATTTTTAGTAGGTAAATAATTTATAGCATTAATATTTTATAGTAATTTTCCTGTTCTTTTTCCGATTTTTTTTCAAATCAAAACTATGCAAAATTTTTAATTATTTATCCATAAAAATGTTTTCCACCAAAATATTTACAATGTAATTCTCCGTCAATGTATCATGTTGCATAAAGATCGGCGTATCAATTATTTGTTATATGCATTTAAGTGTGTAATTTTATGTAAAACTAATTAATTCTGTCTAAAACGATAATAAAAAAATAATTTAACTGATGATTTTTGAGATTATTACAGTACCGTTGGTAATACATATGAGTATGTTTGTATTAAATTTTCAGGTCTTAATACCCTTAGATTAAAATTTTATAAAATAAAAACTAACAAAAAACGAGAAATCTCCAGTTTCTTTTAAAGTTCTGTACTTACTTCAAAATTGCTCAAAATTTTTGAAAATTTTATGAGGTATGCGCGTGGCTATACTTTTAATAGTTGTTGAAAGTTTCAAGTTTCTATTTATATTATTTTGTGTTGTATAACTAAATAACTAAAATGGATTTTAGTATTTCCTGTAATTTTGTTAGTACTTTTTCTGATTGTTTTTCAATCAAAACCTTATAAAATTTTTTATTATTCGTCCGTAAAAATTTTCGTTTACTAAAATATTCGCTTTATAGTTTTTTATGTATGTACCATGTTTTGTAAAGATCGGTTGAATTAATTTTTTTTTTTATGAATTGAAATATGTAATTTTATGTAAAACTAATGAATTATGTCAAAATGCTAACTTTAAACTTTAAACTTTTATTTCAACCTTTTATTATCGGTGGATTACGACTGATAATAATTTTTTTTTATCAATTACGACTTTGATTATCGTCGAACGATTTTAAATGCTTTAAAAATTTCAAAATTTAAGTACTAGTATAGTAACATATCTTACTTATATTATGTGGGTAACTAGTAATAATTATTAAAATTTCTGTTTTTTTTTTTCATATTTTGTTGTTTTTATTGCATATTTTTAGCAATTTTAAACACTATAAAATCCTAACTCAGCTCGTTAGGAACCGATGATCCAATAGTCTTTTCTGTAATATACATATAATACGTCGTATATATGTATACAGTTTACACATATACGTAGGGCATCCATGAGGGGGGAGGGTTGTGCTGAGAGCCCATTATATGTCATAATCCGTTTAATCCAGATTCATTTGATGATCCGGATTCGCAGATTGAATTCTGTCTAAAATTTGATTTTTTTTAATTTTCCATCAAACAAAAGTTGCAATTACCTGTAACAATTATTTATTGTTATCTAAAAATAAAAATTAAGTTTATAAAATCTCAAAAGACTCCTTTAAAAGGTTTGTTTTTGAATTTCAACCCTTTTCTCACAGTGGTGAGGTAACATTTTTGAAACATTTGATGTATCTTTCTTGTTTTTCGAGTCGTATAAGAAACTGAATTAAAAATGTGTATTTTATATTTTGCTCTACATGATTGCTTCCCTTTTTGAATAAATAATGTTTATAATTTGTTTATTTTATTAGATTAATAAAATATTTTTGATATTCTTAATATTATTTCCAAAAACAAGAAAAAACTTACTCAAATTTGAAAAAAAAAGATAAAATATATGCCATAAACTAGATTTTTCATGAAATCAAATTTAGTCATATAACTTAAAAATTAATAGTTCTAGAAACATCAACTTTTACCCATTATTAACATTTATTGAAGAACATATTCGGAAAAGATTTTAAAAAAACTGGACTACTTTTGAGGTAAATATAGAATTTTGAAAACATAGGAAATACCTTGTGTTTGTCTTACAATTTTAGTGAATTAACAATCTTTTTATTTTATTTTTTTTCTTCTAACACTTTTTTGAATAGAAATACTTATCCAAAAGTTTCTACTAAGAACTTTTTAAAACAGAATTTGCTTTTAGATCGTTTTTGAAATTCTCAATAGTTTTTCTAAAATTTTTGAGAGGCAAAACTACCAAAAATATAACAAAAATGGCTTTAATTTTAAATTCTGATTGAAGCGAAGAATGTATTGGTTTTAAAAATGTGTGTGTTTTTTTTGTATTCACCAGTTCGGGTAAAAATACTGGTCAAAAAGTTTCGATCAGTAACTCTATAGATTGGAAATATTATCTAGTTGGTACTATTGGAAGAACATTTTCAAAATCCTAAGTACATTTTTTAAACGCATACCTAGACTACCCCAAAACTGACAAAAAACGATAAAAGTGTCATAACTTGAATTTTCATAAATTCGATTTTATTTTTTTAACATAACTTCAAAAATAATGGAGCTAGAAAAATGAAACTTTTACTAATTACTAAGAATAGTCACGTGCATACCTCATAACATTTTCAAAATTATTAGATCAATTTTGAAGCACAGAACTTTGAAAAAATAGAAAATTTCTCATTTTTTGTAAGATTTTATTTCATACAATTTCAATATATAAATATTAAGACCTGAAAATTTAATACAAATTTACGCATATATATAACCAACAGTACTGAAAAAATATCGAAAATCGTAAGTCAACTTTTTTTATAACTGTTTAAAGTTAGCATTTTGACATAATTCATTAGTTTTACATAAAATTTCCTTCATGCATTTCTATACGAAAACGTGTACACACAAAAAAATAAAAAAGAAAAGAATTAAAAAAAATAAACGTCATTGTAAGAACACTGACTTCTTCGCTTCTCTTAAAATCTAAAATCATAAGTCATACAAAACCCAATTTTTAATTTTAATTTTCTGAATGATGAAACAGAATTTAGCCGACTCTGTTATGTTTTAAGCAGTTTATATGAAATATGCAAATGCTACAAAATCCCAAATTTCTAACCCTGGTTATGAGTAGTATAATATAATAATTATTCATTTACAGTTAAGCTTAAATAAAATTATGAAATTTTTTCTTAATAATAAAATATTGTTTGTTTTAAAAATATCACATATCTGACGTAGATATCTACAATTGTAAAGATGTATAGATAGGTAGTCACAACTATAATTAGTTGAAATCATTATCGAACTTATATAAATATTGTCAGTTTAATACATTTTGAGATTTTTTTTAGGGCTATTAGATATACATATAATTGTAGGTTGTATTAAATTTTCAGCACAATATAATATCAAGAATTAAAAATTTTTCTAGGACAAAGACTTACAAAAATAAGATATCTCAAAAATTCTAAATATGTTCTAAAAGTGGTAATATGTTTTGAAAGTACTTCTTTCTATTTTAAACTTGTTGATAATGGATGAAAATTTGAAATTTTTACTAGTATTAGTTTTAAAACTAGAACTACATAACTGAAATAAATTTTATGAAAAGTAGTTTTTCCTTGTTCATGGAAATACAATTGAAAATTTCTAAAAATATTCTGACTAAAACACTGTTTGAAACTAATTTCTCGTTTTAAAAGTTTTTGCTGTAATTTTTGGCCAAATTTAAGACTACAAAAATTTGTTCACAGAAAAAAAAAAATTATAAATATTTGTTAAAGAAATTTTCATTTTGGCTTTCCTCTCCAGAAAAGGCCTCTTGAACTCAACTAGTAGCTTTTTCGATCTTTAAAAGTAAGAATATAAGATAGTTTTTGTTAATTTTTAGTTAAATCCATATTTAATTCATAACATAAGAATAATGAATTTAAATTAAGACGTTTATTTTCTGTTATATACTCAATTAAACAAAGTAAGTTCAAAATACTAATTTTAATTGAAAATAATTAAATATTTATGCATAGACATTTATGCACACAGAATAACTAAAAGATTATAAATTATTAAGTAATTTAGTGATCACTAACTTGAGGGTGTGGAGAAAAGTTTCACACGATTTAGGTCATATGTGTTTTCATAACTTTTAAGCCCTTTGCAACGTATGCCACCTAGGCTTTTTTCCTCAAATTCATCACTGGCCTTTCGTCCTATTTGCGTCAATAATTGTATCTAAGCAATTTAAGGATTCGAATAAAAACCGCGAATATTAGCACGCTGCTAATCCGTCAAGTATGCAAGTACATTGCAATCAGTTGCGGATATGTAAGCAATAAAAAAAATTCGGCTACAGTTCAATCAGCTTATGTATTTTTTACGCCTAAGTTTAAAAAACTACTACTGTTTCTGATCTCACATATTCATTAGGTATTCTAGAGAAAGAATAATGTGGCAAAGCACATAATATATTTTATACAAAACTTAGTCATTACCAAATCCATTTTGATCTAGTAAATAACTGCTTTTTTTCATGAATATTTATTATTTATTTTTATTCGCGTAAAATTTTCATGTTGACCTTATTTTCAAATTTTGCATTTGTCCGAATATAAAAGTTCTTCAAAGCAATTAGAGGCGAAGTTCTCGATGTAACCACCGGCAGTTCTGAAAATAACGTCTCTAAATAATATTGTAAAATTTGTGAACTTTAGATTTTAAATGGAGTGCAATGGAAAAGTGCTTTTACAAAGATGTTTATTTATTTATTTATTTATTTTCTTTTTGTGGTAAAACTTTTTAGTATAGAAACGTTTGTTCAAATGTTTTATTCAACAATTTTTTAGATCAGAAATTTACTCTCAATTGTATACTTTAAAGAGATAATTTTTCGAAATTCGCGATATACTCTTTTTCCAAAAACAAGGAAAAACTATTGAACATTTTTGTAATGACGGCAAAATAAGCCGAAAACGAGATTTTCTTGAAATTAATTTTAATAGTTTAAACATAATTCCGAAACTAATGGGACTCAAAACTTGAGATTTTCATCCATTATCAACAATAATATAAAATACAGATAGACATTTTTTTTTTTATAAAATTTGATCTCTTTTGGGATAAATATCGAATTTTGGAATTACCTTGTTTTTATCTAATACAATTTTGAATTCTTGATATATATTTTTTTTAATTTTTACATAACCTCACTCACGTACATATCTAATAAACGTAAAATAATCATTAAAGTAAGTCATTTTTTTTTTTTTTTTTGTAAGTATTTAATTATATTTGTATTTCATAATGAACTGATAATTTTCGAGTAAAAAAACGATTTTTTTCAGTAAAAACCACAACAATTTTAACTAAGCTTAATATTTTATTTTATTGAAATATTTTTTAAGTGATTAAGTATACCCGTGGTATAATTTACATGAAAGTTTTATGAGAAGTCTTATGTATAACTTTTTAAAAGTGTAAAAAGTTAGAATTACAGTTCAAAAAACGATTTATCTAAATAACGGCAAATTTATTTTCGTTAGCATTACGTGGCATATTCAATTTGTTGTTTTTCGGACGGAAAATTGTGTACAAACTTACTCTTAAATAAATTAATTTTAATTATAAAAGCTATTAATTTCAAAATACGGTGACATTGATCAATTAATGATCATTTATTTCGTTATTAAATAACGATTTTATTGTTAAACTTACTCAATATAAAACTGGAAATTTTATCATTGTTACCTAATAAATAAAGAAAAGAAAAAAAAGTCAATTTTAGTGAAAATAAAAAAATGTTGATGAGAAAAAAAGTGCCAAAATATTTCTCATATTATTGTCTAACTATGCTTAAATTTCAATAAAGTTTGGATTTAAAAATATTATTTTAGAGTCTTTTTATCAAATTTTTGGTAGTTTTTCCTAATTTTCATAAAAACTATTGAGAAATTCAAAAACTGACCTCTCTAAAGTACCATCTAGAGGCAAATTCAATTTCAAAAAGTTGTTGTTCGAAGATTTTGAACAATTATTTATACACGAATACTGGTTGGTGTAAAAACATAGAAATAAAAAATATAAAAAATAATAATCATTGTAAAAATACTAGCTTCTTCGCTTCGTTCAGAATCTAAAATGTTTTAGTTATAAAATTTAGTTTAATAAGTATTTTTCATTCTTCATATATTATAATGGTGGTAGCATCTTAGATTGATTTAAATTTGAAACCAATGATGGATTGATATCAAAAAATTACTCTGAGTGAAGTTTGGTTGATAATAATCATACTGCTTATAAAATAAAAATAAAATGTCATATTTCTCTGACATTGAAGAAAAAAAAACAAAGACATTTTTTACAGTTTTCTTAGATTTATAAAGTTTGGCTCTATTAATTTTTTTTTTTTATCAGCATTTAAATTTTAAATTTATGATATTTATATACGTAACTTAAAAAAATCAAACTTTGTTGAAAATGTTATCAAATCTGATTATGGTTTTCGCTTCTAGAAAAAATACCAAATTTCAATTCAAACAAAATATAATACGTTGATATATAAAATTTGTTGATTAATTAATTAGTACATTTAAATAATATAAAAATAGATAATTTGAAAATTATTTTGTCATACCTTATTGTAATATATTTATTTTAAATTTTAATTTGTTACACTTCCAAAAAAATGGTTGGTAATAATGAGAACGTTTCGTCGAAAGTGTCTCTAATTTCCTGAATATGCATCTAATTATTGTACTTATACAGAACGCTCAAATTGTCTCGGAGTTTAAGCCCCCTGAAATATTTTTTCACTTTAAGCCTTGTGTATAATTAACTTAAGCTCAATAGCAAAATCGTTTTATTAAAGAGATGAATAAACCCTTCAAAAAATAAAGAATACACTAGCGTGAAACAAGCGTATACACAATAATAAATTTCGGGGACCTTTAATTATATGGTACTTGTTTAAAGAAATACTAACTAAATTTTAGTAGTTTACTTACTATTTCAATTTTTACTTTAAAATAAAATCTTTTGAAACATTAGTTTTCATTATAGTATTTTTAATAAAGTATTTTTTCATAGATTCATATAGTATAGTACCTAACATAACTATAAAAATGACAGTTCAAATAATATGTTAAAAAACAAGCATAAATATTTAATTAATATTAAAATATAAAATTTTTTTATGAAAATCACATTTAAGAAGCCATCTTGCAAATCCGTTTATGAACTCGTCAGTATCAATATCGTCATTATCGACTTGTATAGTAAGTAATAGTAAAGTGGAGAAAAATTTCTAGAGGAACTTAAACTCCAATACAATTTTAAGAGTTCTGTATATTATATAATATAATGATTAAATACATATTCAGAAAACCAAGGACCCTATCGGCGAAACTTACACGAATATTTTATTTATTATGAAGAAAGCGGTTTTCCTTATTATTTTGTATAGAATTTTCAGCCTGCAGCGGACCTTGTGTTATTTATGATTACATCTCTATAAGTATAGTCGATATAGATAGTTAATACTATGTTAAATATAACATGGTTCAAATAAAAAAAAAATGAATTTATGGTATGATATTGAAGAGGAAAATTTTTGAATAATTTATTCTTAATTATTTTATTAAACAAATCGTATACCTAGAATTTTATAAATTTTGAGAAAACTAAAATTAAATTTTACAACTAAAACATTTTAAATTCTGAGAGAACCGATCTTGTACTTTTACAATGACGTTTATTTATTTATTTTTATTTTTAAATAAATAAATTTTTACTTTTTATTTATTTATTTTTATGTGTACACATTTTCGTATAGAAATACTTGTCCAAAAGTTTCGACCAGCAACTTGTTGATAGCGGATTTGCCTCTAGATAATATATTTTTCGAAATTCTCAAAATTAGTTAAAAACTTTAAACTATCCAAAATTTGACAAAAAAAAAAAAACTCTGAAACTATCTTTGTTTAATCAAAACTTTTTGAAAATTTAAATGTAGGTAGATAATAATATGGGAAATATTTTGGCGTGAGAAAATTTTTAAAATGTGAAAAAATATTGGAAATTTCTTTCTAACACTTTTTTTTTAAGTGTACACGTTTTCGTATAAAAATTCTTATATGAAAGTTTTGACTAACAACTTTGGAAACCGGATTTGCTTCTAGAAAATACTTTAAAGAGGTCATTTTTCGAATTTCTTAATTGCTTTCTCTAAATTTGAGAAAAACTATACAAAATTTGACAAAAAGACTCGGAAACTATCATTTTTTAATCTAAACTTTATGAAAATTTAAACATAAATATATTATAATAGGAGAAATACTTTCCCACGAGAAAATTTTGAAAATGCGAAAAAAAATTTTGGACCTTTTTTGCAAGAACTTTTTTCTTATCAAATTTATTTTTTATTTTTAGTAAAATTGTCTTTTTTTCTTTTTCTTCATTTAATGGATAAAGACAAGTAAAATAAAGTATATTAAAGTAAATTAAAGTAAAGACGAGAAAGCTGGACATACTTCTCACTATTGATATTTTTCGCTACTTGGGTCAAATACTCTTAGTGGGTGTGTACTTTATATTATTAACATACTTTGCTCAGAATCATATTAACAAAGAAATTATTTATCATTTCTTTAAAATTCAATATACCCACCAAGAGTATCTGACCAGAGGAGAGAAGAATACTCATGGTGTGAAGTATGTCCGGCTATGTGGGAATTGCTAAAGGGGTCGTTTTTGAAGTATTGTGAGAGCTAGGAGGATAAGTCCTGCGACTTTAACCACTGTATAGTAGTAACATGATTACATGGTGTATTTTATTTACCATTAATACGATAAAAGAAAATTTCGCTAGTGAAGCGATCTATACAAATATATTTATTCATTTTAGTATTATTTCGGAGGGGGTTTGAACCCCTAAAATGACCCTTGTATACGAGCCTGGTGTTAAATATGTTCTGACTTTTTTTTTTTTTTTTGTTATTCCCCCCTCTCAGCGTTATGTGAGTGGATACATTTGTATTTAATGCATATTATACCTGGTTTATTATTAAATAATATTTAATCGTACGAATACAATATACGAGTCGTAGCTTGTACGTAGTACAAAATATTAATATTATGTAATATAATATAAGTACGCATATTATAGTGTACTAATACTATAAATTAGACGAAAGACGACGACATAACCTAAGGTTATTGCGGAGATTCTTCGAAATAGGCGATAGCGGCAAAGGCTGAAAAGGGAAAGCGGTGATTTTCCTTCCCTTTCTATCACACGTGCAATATAGTAATTTATTTTATTGAGGTGTACTTTCGATTCAATTAATACACTTGAAAATAAACAGGAGTCTTGTTTTGGAAATACCTATTTATTTTTAATAAATTTTAAAAAATATTCTACATTAGTCGATTTGCAAAGGAGACTTCACGATGAATAGTAATCTATTTTCAAATTTCTTATTGCACGACTAGATCGATCAGCGTACATTGGAATTTAGATTGAAAGTACATACATCAAAATAAAATTGCTGCACTGCATGTGTGATAGACGGGGACGAATATCGCTGCTTCCGATCCCCTCCATAACCCCAGTCGGTAGGTGGTAGTGTAATTGCTGCAGTAGTACGATGATAAGGCCCGGAAGGCGGTGGGCCACCAGGTGTACACACGTTTGTATGTGGTAGGTAGGCGGTGGTAGTGGGTGAGCAGCAATGTGCTGTGTTGAGTGGGACGGCAGTGGCCGCGGTGTGGAGGGTAAAAGGGAATGGTTCTACGACGGAGTCCGACCTCGGTTCCGCGAACGCGAACGGTGTCACCGCGGTTCGCGGTAGGTTTAATGATGTTGTGATGAAGAATCCCAGAGCTGTTGGTTCGTTACGAAAAAAATTAAATTTCCACGACTACCACCGCCGCGGTGGTCAATGGTCAGCGGTAACTACCGTGTATTTACCACGCGGTGACCCGGTCGTCAAGCACCCGGCGGCGTCAAGCTCTGACCGCGGTGAACACTTCGTTTTAGGACTTCTCTAAAGCTCAGTCGACTGTGCCGAATGTCCAACGACATTCGCGTCGACCGTAGACGAAAGTTTAGTATATGTCGTTACTCTTTCCTCTGGGTCCCATCACCACGATAAGACACTGGACGTATATTTATAGGATGCATTAAGGCTCTTGTGGCGTATATAGGATTTAATTTCGGAGGGGGTTTTGAAATAAGAATAGATTAATTAATAATATTACGAATCAACTTTATTTTAATTAAAGTTTTACCGTACCAAGTCTTCTCGCGTAAGAACGTAAAAAATAATTAAATTAGTCTTCGAAACTATCGTCAAGGAGACCACAGTTGTTATTAATCATTATTTGTAGTGTTAAGAAAATTCCTTCAATAATAATAATACACACAGACAATTAATATCTTAAGCACTATGTTTACATATTATACGATATTATATCAAGCTAAAATTATTTATATTTATTCATATCTACGCCTGTAATCTACTTTTTCCCAATGCTGCACCTTTGGGATATAGTTTATACATAGCTTAAATTAATTTGCACTTATATCCCGTATCAACCATTTATTTCGAGGAAGGTTTGAACTCCCAAAAACCCTTTCCTAAATACGCCACAGCTTATACGTTTTAGCCCCATACACTGACAGCGGCGATAAAATAATAATAATATTATAATGTTAGAATATTATAGTGATTGCAATTATTATTATAATAATTCAGTTGTATTCCGCGAGACGGAGATAAAAAAAAAAAAACTCAAGACGAATAGGTAGGCGCGCGCGTGTGGAGTGTGCGCCCACGTACTACGGTGCACACGTGGTGATAAAGTTATGCGCGTGTGACGCCGTCACGCCGCACTGTAGTGGCACGGCACGTTTGATGCTATTACGATATCATTCAATGCGACACGATACTGCCGTTTTTGGTCCGGCCTTTGGGTTTGTTACTGGTGACGGTGACGGAAAGAGCGCGCTGCTGGGCGACACACGAGGAATATTACATAAAAATATGCGCACCGTCGACGTGCGCGGTGGCGGTGAGGGGCCGTGACCATTAGTTGGCCTGTGTGTGTGTGTGTGTGTGTGTGTGTGTGTGTGTGTGTGTGTGTGTGTGTGTGTGTGTGTGTGTGTGTGTGTGTGTGTGTGTGTGTGTGTGTGTGTGT
>JAIPRM010006566.1:0-18487 GCA_025469315.1 Stegophylla sp. TES_Ste_2020 | reverse complement strand
GAAAATATTGAATTTTCAAAATAAAATAAAATAGTTAGAAAACTATTGTTGCACGTGGATATTATTTCACACCATCATCGTATTCATCGTCGAAAAATACACATGATGGCAATAAGGAAAATATCAAGCTTCTTGGAATGATTACAAAACTACAAAGGAAAAAGCAGTCCGTGTTGTTGGAACACGGACGTTGTTGCACGTTTATAAGCACTGAATAGTATGTCATTATTAATAAAAAAAATATGAAACACGAACCATTTGTAAAATTATCGGCATACTTAATATAATAGTAATATAAAGTTTAGGAAAAACTACCCAAAATTTGATAAAAACGGCTTGGCAACTATCTTTTTTATTCAAAACTTTATGAAAATTTAAACATAGATAGACAATAACGTAAGAAATATTTTAACGCAAGAAAGTTTTGAAAATATGAAAAAAAAAATTCGGAATTCTTTTAACACTTTTTCCTTATCAATTTTTTTTTATTTTATTTTAATTGTCTTTTTTTCTTTTCTTTATTTATTGGGTAAAAGAAGTAAAGTAAAGTAAATTCAGTAAAATAAAGTAAAGTGAAGTAAAGGTAAAGTTAAAGTAAAGTAAAGAAATATAAAATAAATTAAATGAAAGTAAAGTAAAGTATAGACAAGAAAATTGAGCTTACTTCGCACATCGCACCATGAGTATTCTTCGTTCCCCGGGTCGGTTTTATAAGTTTTTATTTCATAAAACTTTTATTTTTTGGCATTTAAACCTGAAAATAGAATACAGATATACTAATAAGTGTTATTATTGCCTATTGGTACTGAATAAGTGTCGAAAATCTCAAGTCAACATTTTTTTATATCAATTTAACGTTAGAACTTGTATAAAAATAGCTATTTTTATAACAAATATTTTTTTTTGTTTTTCACAATTAAAACCCCATAAAAGATTTTGTTTTAAAAACTTGGTAGAAATTGTCTTTTACCAAAATATTTCTCCTTGACACGGGAAATAATTTTGATGATAGTTAGATTAATGAATAATTTTTACAAGCGTTTACTACTAGTTCTAAATTTAAAGGCTTAAAAAAATTATTGGTACAGTCGATTTTTAAAAATATTTTTCACATCGACAGAAAAACTTTTGGGAAATGTTTTGGTAAGAGAAAATTTGAGTCGCAATTGAAATTAAACTTTTTAAGATTTGAGCTGAAAAAATCATTATTTTACGTAAAAATATCAGTTTTGTACAAATTCAAACAATAAACGCTTAAAAACCTATTTAATGATTTTTTTTTTTTTTTTTTGTAGAGTAATTAAACTTTTTAAACACAATATATTTATATGAGTGAGGTTGTATTTTCATTTTTCAATCCACAATAAGTACCAAGAATAAAAATAATTGTATTAAATATCTATTTTGTATCTACACATTACACTACTTTTGACAACGGGTGAAAATTCAAGATTAGTACTATTAATAATATAATATATAAAATATACTAATAATACACTAATTAATAATATTATAATTCAAGGTAGTACTATTATTATATTATTTTTTATATTATCTTATATTATTTTTGGTGTTACGTCTGAATAACGTCTATATAAAACGAAATATTCGACGGTGGAAAGGCAAAAGGCTTATCAAATATTTTACGAACTCGGTCGATGCGTGTCGAGTCCCCTCCGTCAACACCGGCAAACATCGCTATTTAGATTAGATTCAAGCATCGGGTCAGAGGTTAGACTGTATTTTTCGCGAAGATTTCCGGTGAATAAAATTTGCCCGAGTTTAAGATGCGGATAAAATTTGCAACTTCTATACTCGGAGCATATGAACGGGAACGCTATCGGTCGGCGTAAACGGTGGCGCGCGTAGGTGCAACTCGTCCTGGGCTCCTGGTACCGTGATCGAGATTCGAGGGGAATCTTAATAAAATATTCTCCTCACTCAGTTTCTCCATTACCCACTCTAATGGAACCGATGGATACAATGATAAAAAAAAACAACATTAATTTACACACTGACCCGTCAGTAAACGTTTAGACCGGTTTATACGATTACTACATGGTTGTGAGCGGCGCGGCCAAGGTCGTCATATTCATATCATTCATTCGTTTTATTACATTCATTACGAAATATTTAACGGCTGTGAACTCATTCGAAAAACGTCTTTGAAATTTAACTTAAAGCTTAGGTGTGGGCTTGGAGGGGGGCGGTCGAACCTCTAGTATGTTTCAAAGACTCTTCGAAATCGTGTGTGACCTACGCATGTCATAATTTCTTGTTAAACGATTAAAAAAAGTACTATATTAAGAGTGGCGTAGCCACAATTGATTAATGAGGGAAGGAGGGTTACAAGTTTTGTTAGTAAACTTGCCTAGTAGAATAGCTTGGGTAGAGGAAGGATTGAGGTGTATCGCGGTTTAAAGGCCCATACCAGTGGCGTATTTATCTTTTTGGCACCCTTTAGGCTAACATTTTGGTATTGAGAAAAAAAAGCATATATAATTTTTTACATTCAAACTAAATGTTTAATTACCTACCGAGAATAAAATTTATAATTATTTTTCAAATTATTATTAAATATTTTTTTTACCAAGATACAATTATAGTGGCATATTTTAGGAACCAATCACTAATGTAAATAAGTTATATTTTCTTAATAATTAGACAAAAATAAAAAGCCTGACATATTTCGCACTATGAGTATTTAGATATTCTTCACTCCTCAGGTGAAATTTGGAGATTTAGGATTTAGTGGGATAAAACGATTGTGAATGGAGCTTCAGTTAATATATAAGATAATTTCACGTAAAAATTATAAATATTATTAATATCACAAAAAACTATTTTGTACTCAGCTTTATAAATTATAACAATTATAACATATACTTTTAAGTGGTGAAAACACGGAATCCTCAATATAATTAGAGTAGAATTATAACATCTAAGCATAGGCGCAAATAGTGTTAAAGGTTTGGGGGGGGGCTAAAGCTAAAGCTAGTATTGTGTAAGTAATAAACACTTAAAAATTTTCCTCGGTATGGTCGGTTACTAATGAAATACACAAATATATCAAATTAAAATGAAACTTACAAACACATTTTTTCTGTACTATGTATTATTTCACCTACTCATAATAATTTTGTAAAAATATGAGTTTTAATTTGTAATATAGATTATACACCACGTAACACATAATTATGTATTATTAATGTGTAGATTTAGAAAAATAAGTAGCCAAGTAGGTAACAACAAAATCACATTATATCAAAACATTTTTTATTAAAAACAAAGTTATGCTTATAAAGTATAAACAACATAAACACACACAAAACTTAGAATATCATAAAAGGTATTGCAGTAGAATGTAGTAGTTGAAATAATATTAAACACATTTTAAAATTTAAAGTTTTATTCGTCTTTCAGTTTTAGCAAATGTGTTAAGTATAATTTCAGTGTCTACTACAATATCTTTTTCGATATTCAAGATTGCTAAATTTGTAAAGCGGTCTTGAGTCATATTAGCTCGGATGTAGGTCTACACGCCCGTGCTAGAAAAATAAACTAGTAATCAAGATGTATTTATAATAATATAAATCCACCTTGTTATTAATTTAACATTTTTATCTTATTATGATGACGTTATTTAATTTTCATCAATAGAATATTTTTTCATTCCAAAGGTTTTATCCGAATCATAAATTGTAAAAGTAAAACAGAAATATTTTTTTTTATAAAATGTTTGGGAGGGCTATTAAGATTTTTTTTGGGGGGGGCTTAGCCCCTAAAGCCCCCCCCTATTTGCGCCTATGCGAATAGGACTAAAAAATTTAATATTTTATCCATAAGTTAATGCCACCCATAAAGTAAATAGTTTAATAAAGGCTATGATAAAATATCAAAAATATTTAATCACTGATTTGATGGATATATAATTTTGGAATTGCCTTGTGTGTGAGTGGGTATTTTCGATTTGCAATTTTACAAA
The DNA here is from genome assembly GCA_025469315.1 of Stegophylla sp. TES_Ste_2020. Classification (NCBI taxonomy): domain Eukaryota; kingdom Metazoa; phylum Arthropoda; class Insecta; order Hemiptera; family Aphididae; genus Stegophylla; species Stegophylla sp. TES_Ste_2020. The sequence goes on along the minus strand of JAIPRM010006566.1, from coordinate 14,502 downwards.
TTTGCCTTCAACACCATTCAGGTTAGTTTTATTAGCTTCTTCTTTTTTAACACCAATCGCCAATATCCAATAAGATACTTAAGCTTTAATCTCGTATGTTAAGTAAAAATACTTGATATTTAAACTTATATCAATCATCTCTTTATAGTTTGTAGTGACCAGTAGGTAAAAGTGCATGATTTATAGTATATGTTAAATTGTGGTCAATACAGTGTCGAGTTAACGAAAATGCCACCGGGGGGCAGATTTTTAAATGTCGCCCTTTATAACCACTGTACAATTTGAACCCCCCCCCCCAAAAAAAAAAAAAGAAAATTACTATATTAATAACATGATAGGTAAAATTATTTAATAAATATAGGTATATAGTACTTAATAGATTATATATGAACATCAGTAGCATTTTAATTTGTTTACATTTTAAGTAGAGTAAATTAATAGAACTAAGTATAAAAAACCGAACATACTTCATATCATCGGAATTCTTCGCACCTCTGGTGTGATAATCTTGAAGGTTGTGTTGAATTTTAAAGAAACGATTAATCATTTCATGAATAAAATGATTCTGAGCTGTTAATATACAATAATAAATAGTAATTGTCAGTATGTTTAACAATTATTATTTAATAGTAGAATAATCCAAGTTCAATTAATTATTTGTGTAAAATGTAAATGATCAAATTTGTATTATAAGTTACATAATAATAAGTACTAGTATGACCAAGTAGTCGAAATTCGACCAGAATCATAATTTCAATTCATTTTTGTGTGATTGCACACCGATTTTACATATTTTACTCATTCACAAGCAATGAACTAAATGTTAAACTAAAAATTATTTTGTTATATAAAAAATTTACGAAAAAAGAAATTTGATTTTTCAAATATTCCCTTATACTTAACGAATATTCCATAAAGAATTTCAAATTACAATAGAATATAAACATAATAATGCAATTAAAAAGTGGCTCTAATTATTGTTAAAATGTAAATCAACATTAATTCGCTATAATATACTTGTAATTAGCATTAATGATCATTGTCTCGCCTCTGGTTAATGACGACCACTATTGATTTTTATATTATTAACTTCTTTCGTTCAGAATCGTCTTATTGAAGAAATAATTTGTCGTTTTTTTAAAATTCCACAAACCCATCAAGAGTATCTGACCCAAGGAGTGAATAATTCTATACGTGGTGTGAAGTATGTCCGGCTTTTTATTTTAATACTGTTTAAATTTGGAATTTTGCCAGAATTCATTAGTTTTACAGGTTTTACTTAAAATTATACACTTCAACGCTTATAAAAAATAATTGGTTCAACCGGTCTTAATGAAATTTGGTACATAGATCGAGAAGTATATTACGAATATTTTGGTGTAAGAAAATATTTCACGGAAGAGTAAATAAAAATTTCACAAGGTTTTGATTGAAAAAAAAATTACTGGCAAATTAACTGGAAATATTAAAATAAATATTATCATGAAATCCTTTTTAGTTATTTAGTCATAACTTACAAAATAATAAAGGTGGAAATTTGAAACTTTTACCAACTACTAAAAATAATCACGCGCATACCTCATACAATTTTTAAATACATTTGACTAATTTTGAGGTACATAAGTATAGAAATTTTTATGCATGGATATTAAGAGCTAAAAATTTAATAAAAACATATTCATATGCGTAACCAACGGTTGGTACTAAACAAATCTCGAAAATCGTGGGTCAATTTTTTTTTTATAACCGTTGAAAGTTAACATTTTGACAGAATTCATTACTTTTACATAAAATACATACTTCAACGCATATAAAAAATATTTGATTCAACCGATCTTTATGAAACTTGGTACTTAGATGGAGAACTACATTGCGAATATTTTGGCGTAAAAGTAAGACGTATGTTTTCACGGACAAATAATTAAAAATTTTACAAGGTTTTTATTGAAAAAAATCGGGAAAAGTACGGAAATGTTACTATAAATATTAAATACTATAAATAAAAATAGACATGGATTACTTTGTTACTAATTACTATTGCTGGACATATGAAAAAATTTAGAGAATTTTACCTATTGTGGAAAAAAAAAGTTAATTCCATAAATATCTCAAAACCCAGTGATTCCCTTAATAAATGACCAAAGTGCCAATTACACTAATTAATGAAAAGATGACAATTTATTAATTTATAAAAATTGATTTTTATTGAATTTTTAATTTTTATTAATACTTTTTATTACCTACTTCATACACACACGGTAACCGCATGTACACACGCACGCAAGCAAGCACTCACATATACTCACAAACTTTTTGATTACTTTTTGATTTTGTCACCCTGAATTCTAAGAAGTAGAATTGCGACATTTTTTTTTAGTGTCTTTTGAGAATATGAATGTCATAAATATATTTATATATATATATATACGGTTTGTACGATAATACTGCACATAAGCGTTCCGTTTTCCACACAATATTTCTGTCGAATGATATAAATAACTTTAAGCTGAGCATTTTATCATAATATAAGTAATTTTATTTAACAATAAAATATATCAAAATTATCTATACAAATATGTATCATATTATCACTTTGGCCATTATTACATTCACGTTTGTTTGTTCACATTCGTATATACCTATAGGTATATAAAAAAAAGGCAAAACAAAAACATGGAAAGTTATTAACACAAACGAAGAAAAAGAATTAAAACACAAAAATTACAAAACAACATGGTTGTTATATTTTTCTGACATGAATCAAACCGTGGCTTCACGAGTATCGGATTACAGTCTTGTGAACCATCAATTTTAGAAAATTTATTTAACAGCTGTTACAAACCCAATATACGTCGTTTTCCAGCTATTCTTAAAATAGTTTACTGTTTGGTTATTTAAATCCGTTTAAAAAATTTAAATCAACAATTAAAAATTATAATTATTATTTTTATTTGTAGTAGAGTTGAGATTATTAAAACTTCATAAATTTACGATTATAGTCTATTGGTGTTGTATGCAGAGACTGGAATCTTTATGATTTTAATGGTTTCGGTTCCTGTTTAGGTTTTTAAAAATTTAAATTTCGGTTCCGGTTCTTCAAAATTCATAATTAAGGTTTCGGTTCCGGTTTCGGATAATAACGGTTTAACCGGTACCGACCTTTTTATTTTTAACTTGAAAAAGTATATTATATGCATTTGAAGTGAAAAATATTTAATTTACAATTGCAATAGCACTAAATTATTTCAATTATGATATAAAAGTTTCCTTATTCATTTCATCCTTAGTCACCAGTTACATGGAAGTAGACATTTTTTTTTTTTTTTAATATTGCCCCTTAATGACTAGTTCAGCTGAGTATTAATGAGTAACCCGTCAATAAGCATAAAAGGTGAGTTGCGTCCTAAAAGTTGGACGCAATTTACTTCTGGTATTATTTATTTGACAGGTAACTTGCTTCCGAAATGTTCGGACGCAAGTTACCTGTTCTTATTAATTTAGGATGCATTAGGCATGCACCGTAATATTAAAGTATTATACATTATTTCAAAATTGCCCTCTACTTTGTTATAGTTTAATAACTTGTAGTTAGATAATATTCTAAATTCTAAACATTCCATATTGTTTAAGTATTTCCTGATGATATCTGAAAATCACAAAATAGTCAAATATATAATACTGCTATCATTTAGTGACATAAAAATTATGAAATTTCAATTACAGATCTACCAAACTCACAAATTATAAAAATGAATTTGTAAATTTTAAATTTACATTTGCAATTATTTTAAATTATTATTCTGGGTTTTTGTGTTACTATCAGGTACTTCAATTTGATATTATTATTTTTAATATTTGATCTTTATGACTGATTACACGAGTGTGTTTTATTTCAACGAACTAAAATAAAAATGATTAGTAGGAATGTTGTGCATGACATTAAATAATTAATAATTTTCTTTTGAATAATATGCGTTACATTATGATGTCATAAGAACCGAAAAAAAACTTTTTTCAAGCGAGGTTTTTTAAAATTTTAATTAAGAGTTCTTTAAACTTTAAGGTTCCATAATTATACTAAGGTAATGGTTTCAAAACTGGTTTTTTTTCGGTTTGGTTCCAGTACCTGGTTTTATGCCAAAAATTATTTAATTTTAGTTCGAACGCGTCCATCGAATTTTGTTCAGTTCGAACATAATAACGTAGCATAACAATTGATTTTTTTCCCTATACAAGGGTATGAAGTATGAATGTTTCTTATGATAACAATATGTTAATTCAAATTAGAATACATCACAAAATAAATCCAAACATTCTGCATTGAATTTGATGAATGTACTTGCAAAAGATTTAAAATGTACCATAGGCGGAAATGAGAGAAGGGTTAAACCCCCGCCGGAGGTTTTACTTAAATTATAAGTAATTTATCACAAATTGAACAGGGAACTATGATGTCAAAAATGTAACATTGTTAATGAATAATGAAGAAAACAAGAGAAAACAGCACATTTCGACTGCTGCATATTATATGAAATTCATGAAAGAAAAAAAAAATGCTTTATCATATAGTACTTGAAGAAGCGGTGCAGCGGTGGTTTTAATAGTTTCGAGAGTTTCAATAATAGAATTTAAAAATTATATCGGCTTTGATGCTGTGGTTTCACTGCTGATTATTGAAACTGGTGATTATTTTATGCAGTTTTTAGGTTTGGTCATTAAACCGAACATTGAACATTTTTTTATTTTACCGTTAAAACCAGTTTTCTAACAAATATATCGTTATTAGTTTTCTACTTTCTAGTACAAAAATTGTTTTACATAGATAACTGGGTATTTACGCTGAATTGGGGGGGGCGGTTAAATTTAGAAAGCTACCTACATTTTTACGAAAACGACCATTAGCGTAAATAGATGGGGGGGCTAGGGGGCTTAGCACCCTCAAAAGTATTTTTAGCCTCCCCCAAAAATGTATGATATTCGAATAGGTATATATAAAAATATTTACGGTGTAACAATGAATATTAATTTATGACATTGAGTGATATTGTATAATACTATATGGATCAATTATTAATTATAAAATTACTAATAAACACAATATTTTCCTATGTTTTATCAACCTATACTGAAATACAAATTGTATTTCAATGTTTTTTTGATATAATCCGTGATCCTTAAATACATTTTCATTATATAGATATACGATATATAAGTGTAAGTAAAATAGGTACATCATATAATATACTTCAGAAAATATTTTACATGACTATACTTATCAAAATGAATAAAAAAATATTAACCCCTCCAAATTTTTCATCCTATTTGCGCCTATGAAAACGACGTATTATCCATTTGGTTTCGACACCTGTATGATTCTCAAGAGTAGTTAAACAATGATTTTTTTATTTTCAAAACATTTGGTTTTGGCAAGAGAAAACCCGAGTTTTCCATAAACCGATTCCTAGTCGGCAACCTGGTGAAACGAAAACAAGCCACTCACGTTCGGAACTCTTGTTGAATATCAGTATTTTGTACTTTAACCAATTGATTTTTCGCAAGACCTCCGATCCCCCGGTCAGCTGTCAGCTTTTCATAGCGTTATAAGTAGATAGGTACTCAAAATACATTGTATACACAAATAATCGTATTGATATCGAGCAATTTGTACTGAGTGGTTTTATTTTAATCACGCTCTCCCCGTTTTATCATTCTGACTTAACTTAATTTCAAATACCAATAAAACACAATAAATCGCTATTTTTGTCTGCACGAAAACGAAAATGATGATACTTGAATAATTTGTTTTCCACCAATAAGAGACCAATAAATACACTATCAATAAATATACGTTTAAGAGACGTATAAACATTTACAATTAAGGCATCAAAATGGAAAAACAGTGGTGGGCGTCCCGCAAAAATACATTGTCTCTTCTGCGCTTCTCAAACTGTAAACACTCACATGATATATTCTCTTAAACTATTGATCCAAATGAAAAAGGGCAAAAAAAAAATATTGAGTTATAAACGTAGGTAGTAGATACGTGAATATCAGGATACTCGTCAATTGTTTGCCGAAAACCGTTTGCACTTCATTTTATAATGGAAATTTGTTGGTGATAAATCCATCGATCAACGACAATATGAGGTGTGGCTATTTAAAAACGGGATTACTAGCAAATAAGCTCTTAAAATATTAGATAAGGTTGTTGGTAACGAGATAGTTATAAACTATAAAGATTTCTTCGTAAGATTGCATAATTTTTCTTTGTTATGGTCATTTAGCTTGTGTTCACGCGTTATTTGAATTAGACGGTATAATTACGATATTGCCAGAATCTATAGCCGTGGTTACGAGACGTATTACACTTTATAGTGTTCAAATCCAGTGGCATATTCAGGAGAAGACTATGTAAGCTAGAGCAGTGGTTCTCAACCGGAGGGGATTCCCCTTAGGAGGAATTAAGAAGATTACTGCACAGGCGGAAATTCATGGTGAAATAACGAAAATTTATTTTTGTTAAATTTATTAAAAAAATTAATTTTAAATTTGTTTAATTAATATTCACATTTTATAAAATTATTTCTGGTTTTATATTTAATAATTTTTCCTTATATTTAATATTATGAATGAGTAAGTTTATATACGTATATATATATATCTAATTTAAAAAATAATGAAAATCAAATTTCCTTTGTTGTACCTATGATTAAATGAATACTTATAGTTATTTTTAATAATTTATTTGTATGACCAACATGAAAAAAAAAAAAAAAAAAAAAGAGAAAACTCCAATTTAAGAGGATAAAATTTTTGAAAATTTACTAGGGACGATGCAATTTTTAAAAAATTACAAGGAGGAAATAAAGAATAAAAAGAGGTTTGGGAACCACAGTATTTGAACCTAGGTAGACCTATTTATTTTTTATTTTTTATTATTTTTTTTTTTTGGGGGGAATTGTAGAATTAAGAGTTTTTAGATAAATGTATTTCAATACATTTCTTTAATGTATATGTAATATTATAATGAATGTAAATAATTATTATATTAATAAGATTGTAAAGTCGACATTCGTCACTCGTCAGATAACTTGGGACTTCTACACAGGTGGCGTCTTAATAAAATCAAACGGTCGTTCTCAGAATTTTGTCCTGTTCTTATCTGATTATGATTGTGATGACTTGTTTGTCGATTTTCGACTCGACACATGTTTATTTCAAAGATTTAATATTAATTTTTTTTTTTGAAGAATGTTTATAGATGCGAAATTGAAATGAGGAAAACGCAGATCAAATATTGATAGTTTCTCATTTTCTCGGAGGGCGATGGGACAAGTATAATTTAAGAGTCTACGATCTCCAAAAAAACTTAATACTCCATTGTACATGCCATATTAATATTGTGTGAGTGACAACTTAATAATACATGTTTTAAACATTTAAACAGTTAATTATTTTAATCGTTTTATTAAAAAATTGCGATTTACACGAGCTTCCGATGTAAAAAACGAAAAAAAACTTCCAGCGTGAAATCACACTATGCACGAACAATATATTATCGCGTACTAATAATGTGAACAAATTTCCGTTTATAATTCTCGGCTAACAATCGACTATAATAACATATCGCGTCACGCAGACAAAAATAATAAGTAATTATTATTTTCCGTAAAAGTTTAGCTGTTTATACGCAGCGTTTTGAATTTTACTTTTGAATGTACGGGGTACGGCAGAGGTGGTGTTTCAGAGTTGCGGTCACTTCGTTTTTCGTCATGCGTACTAAAAATATTGGAAGGCTGTAAAATTTGTTTCTAAATCAACGTTTTCATTTATAACTTAACACTATAAAGCAAAGAACGCAGACTTAGGACTGTCAAAGCTTTTACACTACGAGTGGCTAGTATGTTTCATTATTAATGTAGGCATTTTATTTTTATAATAACTAAAGAATATCAAACGTATCATGAGTATCGATATCGGATATCGACAACGTAGCCAGGATTAAATTTTTTTTGGGAGTTCTGTTTTGTCAAAAAAAGTTTATGACACCATTATTTTTTGGATATATTTTTTTTTACTTGTTGATTACATTTTAAGTTTCTATGAGATAGTTTAACAAGCTGAAAATTATTTATTTTTATTTTATTTTTTTAAGGTCATAAAGGGGCGGAAATCTTATATACAGTTGTGAAAATTTCTGTTGGGGGGGGGGCGTTAGATTCCGTGGACCCACACTCCTGGGTACGTGCCAATTGGAAATCATGCGCTTCACGGCATTAATTCGGATACCAACTAGTGATCATCGACGCGACCGCATCCGAAATCATAAAAAAATCCTCTAAAACAGTGGTTCCCAACCCTTTTTTTTTATTCTATTCTCACCTTGTAATTTTTTCAAAAATCTCATACCCCCTCGATAACTTTCAAAAATGTTACTCCCTTAAGAGGATTGGAAGCTTCTGTTTCTGCCTTACATAGACGTAACATAGCAATTTAGATGTATTTTTTGTCAATTCTACGTCTACCAATCAAACTAACAAAACTATAAGACTTCTGAAAACTGATTTGAATTCGTTATTATGTCTACTTGAGATCGATCAAGCCAGAATTTAAAATGTTTAAATCAAATGTATTAAAGTGGTCCAATCCATCTCAAGTATGTAGATTCAAATCAGTTTTGAGAAGTCTTATCGTATTATTAGATCAATCGGTAGGATTGACAAACGATACGTCTAAATTGTTATGTTACATGCGTGAAAGACAGAAACAGAAAATCGTCGCTTCCAAACCCTTAAATAAGAGTTTTGACTTTTTTTTGTTTTGTTTTTTTTTTTTTTGGCCATACAAATAAATTATACAAAATAACTATATTGAGTATACGCATATTTATAAAACAATTGAATTCTTATTTTCATTATTTTATAAATTACATATTATATATATATCAACCTGTTGTTAATTCACAACATTCAATATAAGAAAACAAGTTATTGAATAGGTATATAAAAGCAGAAACAATAGTATACAAATATGTAAATATTAATTAAAAATAATTTAAAATTAATTTTTTTTCAGCAAAATAACCAAAAAAGCCATTTCGTCACTTTGCCACCAATGACTTCACCACCAACGTACAGTGTCTCGATTCCCCTCTAGAGATGAGAATTCAGCACCGGTCGAGAACCACTGGTCTAAAAAAATGACAAAAAAAAAAAAACGCTGTTCATACGCGGAAAACGGGGAGAGCGTAGATCGAGCAAAACATACCAGGAGCGTATTTAAGGGAGGGATTAGGGGGGCTTAGCCCCTCCAAAGAGTGGTGTACCTCCTCCCCCCAATAATTAAATGCTATTCGTATCATTAATTACGAATTATGTAGTCAGATTTAATTTTAGCCAACCCCTCCCCCCGAACAATAATCCTAAATTCGCCCCTGATCACACTCCGTAGGTCGGGTGACGAATTTTTTAATTTTTCGCTCCCTATCACTCGGTATTTCGAACATGGATTTTTTCATTTTAATTTTTGCTTTAGAACGACATTCACAGTACGGAATCCTTGGGATACGATCCTATTTGAGCGTACATGTTCCGCACGTCATAACGCAAACGCAGTCCTTGGTCGTCCTTCACATCGTTGGCGGCGGTGCGCCGCACGTTGGGCACGTCGCCGTTCTGATGAGGCACTGCGGGCCCGGCCACCGCGGCCGCAACGTTTCGCAGCCGCTTCTCCGGGCCCAACGGAACGGCGGCCGTGGCCGCGGCCGCGCCGTCCGCGTCATCCAGTGCGGCCGCGGCCGCGGTGGCTGCGGCGGCCGTTGCGTTGGCGGCCGCGTCGATGGCGTCGTCCGCGCGCCGGTAAACCGGAAAGTTGTCGTCACTCTTCATCGTCTCCATCAGCGTGCCGATGAAGTTCTCCTGCACTCTCTTGTCGTCCGTGTTGCCGTCCACCTGCGGACGAAGTCGAAAAATAAAACGAGTTAGTCGACGAATGGCTCACACAAAAAATGGCGTTCGATCGTGGGGGGGGGGTCGTAAACTCCACGAAACGAAACGTTGTAAATTCCCTTTAAAAATATTTTGCTACCGTGTTACTTTAATGTAAACTTCCCCGAAAATATGTTCTTTGTATATCATTACTTTAACGTAAATTCTCCTAAAAATATTTTGCTACTGTATTACTTATAACAATATGTAGAGCGCCAAGGTCATAGCTACGAGAGGGGGGGGAGAGTTCAAACCCCTCCCTTTATCAAAGTAGAAAAAGTAAAAATGTCTAATACAGTGGTTCTCAATCTTTTTGAGACCGCGACCCAAATTTTTCCTCGAAAATCTATCGCAACCCACATAGTTTTAAATTTACAGGATAAAAGAGTAATTTTAAATGAACAAAATGCATTTATTACTTTTTAATTTATTAGTATATAATGAAATATAATATAAAAATTTATGTAAATATACAACTATATCATTTGACAGTGGGATTTTGTTAAAAACATTGATTTCTCAGAATCTATGTAATTAAAAAAACTTTTCGCGATCCACCGAAATTTGACTTAAGACCCCCCAGTGGGTCGCGACTCAGTTTGAGAAACGCTGGTCTAATATATTATTCTAAAATTTAAAATGCTAATTTCTCAAACCAATTTATTTGAATAGTCAGTTTCGAAAAGGTGTCATGTCCCACATTTTTCCAATAGGGTTTTATGGAAGCTTTAAAATATGTTTATCAGTGCGCATCATTAGCTGCAAAAACAGGTCATGTCTTATGTTTAGAATGAGAGAAAAATGACTTTTAAATTTTTCTGAGTTTCGAAAAGGTGTCAACTCCAAGACTTGTCCCCTTTTCAAAACTATTTTATCAGTTCCTATGACAACACTGTATGGCATATGATATAACCAGAAAAAGAGTGGAGCGTTTGTACAAACTAAAGGAGGAGAATTAAAGTCCTCATGACTGTAGAGAGAAATCCACCGGCTCCCGGATAAATATAATTTCCAGTGATTATCGAGAACAAAAGCATGAAGTTTGTTTTTTATTCTTATGTCCAGTTGTAATTTTTTTTCTCGTGTCAAATTGTTAATTATTTTTTCTTATGATAAGTTGTTTTTTCTTATCTCGAGTTATTAATTATTATTTTCAAAAAAAAAAAATGTATCATTTTAGTGTCATACCAGGTGTTTTTATTGATAGAAATAAGTAAACTTGAAAAAAAAAATACATCGTTAGTTTCGAAAATGAGTCATATTAGCGTAGAAAAATGTTGTATAACTAAACAATTATTTTTTTTTTATGAATTCTACTTTATCTTACTACATAAATATACCGAAAGAGTGTTAAAACAAAATTTGGTGACACTGCTGCTGAAACTCGAAGAGAAAAACGTTTTTTTTGTGTCCTGTAAAATTAAATTTTTAAGACATGACACCTTTTCGAAAATGATTATTCATTTATTTTATAACTAAATATATAAGTATTTATTCAGTTACAGTAAATTCATGTCAAATAGTCACATTAAGTACAAGGACGTATTTCAGGGGTACGTGAAGAGGCGATCGCCCCTCCCTGGGCCTCTGATTTTATATATTTTTTTTAGATTTCGCAAGATGAAAGAAGAAGTTAATGTTTCGACAATGATAGCTTTATTTTTATTTTTTTTTAATGGAATTACTTTTTATACGAAAATACTCATTATATGATAATTTTTTTGATCGAAAATCGTATCCCGGTGATGCTTTGAAGAGGTAATTTTTCCAAATTTTCAATTTATTTTCCGAAAACAATGAAAATTGCAAAAAATCTAATAAAAACGGCAAAATTTGCGAAAACGAGATTTTCGTGTCGCTTTAAAATCGGTTTCATAAAAATCTCGTTTTACGGCGCATTTGGCCGTTTTAACTAAATGTTTCAGCATTTTTTCCTGGTTTTTGGAAAAAGTATTGATTGAAATGAGACTTCCAAAAAATCACTGAAATGGTAAATAATTGCAGTTTTAAAGTTGAAAGTCAAATATGGTATCAGTTTATACTCGAGAACCACGAATTAGTCATTAGAAACCAGTTCAGGAAGACCGAAAATGTGTTTTTTTCATAGCAATCAAGGACGTAGTCAGGATTTTATTTCGGAGGGGATTCAGTTAACAGAAAAAAAAGGGAGGGGACATACTTCACACCTTGTGTGGGATATTTTTGGTGGGTGTGTTAGGTTTTAAGGGAACAGTGAATAATTTTTTAATAAAACGATTTTGAATGAAACTTCAGTTAGTTATAAACATCAATATTTGTTAATTTTATATTGAGTACGTTTAATAACTTGTTTCATTTACATTTTATCCGAGTATCATTTATGATAAGGTATTGTTGAAATATTTATGATTTCAACAATATTACTTTAAGAATTGGCAATAACAGAATAATCGGTGTTCATTTAAATATTGGAGAAAATAATTAATTTTGCGTGTTTTGAATTTGAAATCACTTATGATTAAAAATTGCCACAACTGATTTTAATAAAAACGTCAATATAAATTAACTTTTATAAAAAAATACTGGTATATGATAAAATGCAATAAAAGGAAGAAAAGTCTGCCATTATTTGGTTTAATCGACATTATTTGAACTGTAATTCTAAAATTTAAACAGTTGTAAAAAATTATTTAGAAGACCAGTTTTCTTGAATATTAAACCAGGTGTATAAAAACACATAAGGAATCATTTGATAATAGAAAATATTAGTGTAATTTAAATTTAAAAAGTTTTGAAACAAATCGTTATTTTACGTAAAAATACCCAGTTTCTTACAATCTAACTTTAAACGGTTAGAAAATTAAAAGTTAATTGAGTTATGATTTCCTAGTTTTTTTTTCAGATTAATAAAACATATATTATGTGAGTAAGGTTATGTTACATTTTTAGCTAATAATATCAAGATTTAAGAATTTTATTAGATAACACCTAACAAAACATAAGTATATTCTAAAGTACTGTAATTATCCAAAAAATGGTCAGATTTTGATGAAAATTTGTGAAAATTTTAAGTTTTTAGTTCAATTTTTTTCGAAGTTATGATTAAATTAATAAAAACGATTTTATGAAAATTTTATTTACATCATAATTTACTGATTTTACTCAATAGGTTCTCCTCGTTTTTAAAAAATTATTGAGAATTTTGAAAAATGACCTCTCTAAGTACCACTTGGGTGTGATTTCTGATCTATGCGATTATTATGTAGTTTAGTTTATTACTTTTTATACGAAAATACTCATTATATGATAATTTTTTGATCGAAAATCGTATCCCGGTGATGCTTTGAAGAGGTAATTTTTCCAAATTTTCAATTTATTTTCCGAAAACAATGAAAATTGCAAAAAATCTAATAAAAACGGCAAAATTTGCGAAAACGAGATTTTCGTGTCGCTTTAAAATCGGTTTCATAAAAATCTCGTTTTACGGCGCATTTGGCCGTTTTAACTAAATGTTTCAGCATTTTTCCTGATTTTGGAAAAAGTATTGATTGAAATGAGACTTCTAAACAATCATTGAAATGGTAAATAATTGCAGTTTTAAAGTTGAAAGTCAAATATGGTATCAGTTTATACTCGAGAACCACGAATTAGTCATTAGAAACCAGTTCAAGAAGACCGAAAATGTGTTTTTTTCATAGCAATCAAGGACGTAGTCAGGATTTTATTTTGGAGGGGATTCAGTTAACAGAAAAAAAAGGGAGGGGACATACTTCGCACCTTGTGTGGGATATTTTTGGTGGGTGTGTTAGGTTTTAAGGGAACAGTGAATAATTTTTTAATAAAACGATTCTGAATGAAACTTCAGTTAGTTATAAACATCAATATTTGTTAATCATATAATTTAGTAAATTATTTACTGATTTTACTCAATAGGTTCTCCTCGTTTTTAAAAAATTATTGAGAATTTTGAAAAATGACCTCTCTAAGTACCACTTGGGTGTGATTTCTGATCTACGCGATTATTATGTAGTTTAGTTTTTTACTATAATATTTATATAAATTTATGTACGTGCTCGCCATATCATTTGATAATTTGTTCTTTAACATAATATAGATAATTAATTACTAGATATACAAATACAAAAAATTGTCATCAATGATATTTCGGAGGGGGTCCCGACTCCATGGACCCCTCCCCTGGCTACGTGCCTGAATTAACAATGAGTATTATTCGGTATATTTTCAGTCACTAAATAGTTGAAAAATATGAATAAAATTTTTTTTTGTAATTATTGTTCATTTGGAAATCAACTTGTTCCGTTTTTCGAGTGACAAATATGTAATTATTGCCGTTTTATGAGCTTGATGTACTAGAATGCGAACAGATTCTTTTTTAAATTAATTTTCCAAGGACTGAGTAATCCGGACTTTATTCTAAGAATTTTTTCCAACTGCACATGAATAATAATAATAATATTTTTACAATGACTTTGGGGGGGGGACACAAAGCGAGGTTCCCAATTGAAAACTTTCTGAA
>JAIPRM010006565.1:0-18488 GCA_025469315.1 Stegophylla sp. TES_Ste_2020 | reverse complement strand
AAAAATAAATAAACATCATTGTAATAACACAAGCTTCTTCACTTCGTTCAAAATCTAAAAGAAGTATAAAGGGATTTTTTTTTTTTGTCAAGATTTGGATAGATTTTCCCAGATTTTAGAAGAACTATTGAGATGTTCGAAATAAAACCTGTTTAAAGTAACACGCAGAGCTGAATTTAAAAACTCGAAAAGTTGCTGGGCGGGAATTATTCACTCAACGATCATGATTTTTTATCGAATATCATTCGAACAATCGATTAATCGAATGTTTTGGTCGATTAATCGACTATTTCCGTCGATTCGCCGGTGTAGTTTTTCAAATTATCGACTATCGGCTCCTGATGAAAATCGTCCATTTATAATATTCGTTTTGTCAATAATTTCGTATTTTCAGAAAAAAAGTTTTTAAATATTTAAAATTTTCATTTTTCGATTTTTCGTTTCATACGACTCGTGCACAACCCCAATCCAAATCGATTGAGCCGCACGAGAGACTGTCTCTCTTTCTATTGTTTCTCTCCGGGCACTCGGGGGGTCCGAATGTTCGCAGTAAAATTTAAACATTTTTTTTTTTTTGGTTTTCGGATCGGCGATAACAGTGCCACGAAATCGAAATATTCGCCCTACAACGGTATGCGTAATCAAATATTTGAATTTCATTGTGATGCGAAAAAGGTTTTCGGCGTGTTCGTAACGCGCAGACGAGAAAAACAGATAAAACCGAACAGAAAAATAGAGAGAAAAAAAAAAAAAAACGACCTCGATCAGTGCAGGGCAATTTTCTCACGCAATCTATACACCTCCGACTATATGAGGCAAATTCTATTCCGCAGGTTAATGGGACCGGACGTGCGGCAATTCGGATCGGACGGCGGATATTATACGGTCCCTGGACGCGGACACACATGGAAGTCGTTACCCGCAGTGTAAAAATATATTATTATTATTATTATTATTAGACCTCGAATGTTCGTGATCTAAATTTTACTAATAATAAATGTATTTAAAAATGTCGAAATATGCAATTTTACGTTCTTAAAGTTCAAATGTATTGTGCTGGCAGTAACAATTCTATTTAAACGTTAAAGACTTTAAGGGCTGTTTGCTTGTTTAAGAAGCTATTTGCTTCCAAGATATTTTGAGTTCGCTACGCCACTGTTTTCAATAATAAATGGAAAAGTTTTCTATCAAATTTTATCAGACTTTTTTCTTTAAAAATCTTATAAATACCAAGTTTTAACGTCGCAATAAATATTCAAAAAAAAAAAAAAAAAATATTTGATACATGACGTGTATGTGTGTGTGTGAGAGGGATAGAGAGAGAGAAAGAGGAGGTACTGATGATGTTTGTGGGAAAAACAATACGACGGAAAGACGAGAGATGCGCAGCAGTATTGATCATCTCTATGCTCATGTTCGCTCCTAATATAACACGACATTATGAGGCCGAAAACGTCGTCGTCGTTGTGCAGCCGCCAGTGTAATATGGTGTAAAATAAATAAAGTTCCTCTTTTGATTTAGTTAGGAGCAAAAAAAAAAAAATAAAAATAACAATAATAATAAAACGCCTACAAGCGTATACCTTCGAGATAATAAAGGACCGGAGTCGGGGGGTGGGGAAACGAGACAAATTATGAACATCTCAAAAAGTAGGGTCGTAAAAAAAAAAAAAAAAAATACAGAAAAAAAACAAACACGTTTAGACCGAATAATTTTTCGAACGAAAATCACCGTCATCATTTACTGTTAAAACGATATTATTAATATATCGCGCAAAGGGGCTTTCTCTCCTGGAAAATAACTTTACGTGAAAACAAAAAAAAAAAAAAAAGTACTAACAGAGATCTAAAATCCAGTACTCTGTAACGTGCGCGGGCGTTCGTTATTTTGTATGCGAGCAGCGGCTTTTTTATAATATTATTGTACTTACACATTTAAACGTTTTTATTCAAAAGAACGTGACTTACAGAGGGTGTCATACCTCACGGCGTGTTTCTCCTGAAAAGCATTGAAACATTACACCGCATAATGTGTATATACACATTCAGTTACATCATTGGTTCCCAACTTTTTTTTATTCTATTCCCCCTCCCTTATAATTTTTCAAAAATCTCACTCCCCCTTGTTTATTTTCAAAATTCATATCCCTATTGAAATACAATTTTGATATTCTTTTTTTCACCATACAAATAAATATTATACAAAATAACTATGAGTATACGTTTATTTATACAACTAATGAATTTTTATTTTCATTATTTTATACATTACATATTAGTTGACCTACTAACTCGTAATATTAAATATAAAAATATAAATATTAATTAAATAACTGAAGTAGATTTAAAATTAATTTTTTAAACAAAATTACTTAAAAAAATTCTCATTATTTCATTATCTCAGAATTCCCCCTTGTGCAGTATCTTAATTTCCTCCAGGGGGAATTGCCCACCTTTCGGGAACCACTGGGTTACATAGTATAACTAAATTAATTTGTAAAAAAAAAAAAAAACTCTCCACAATTTTTATTTTTTTATACTAATGAACGAATGTTGACGATCTTAGTAGACTTGTTTGCACAGCAGACATATGAATGTGTGAGTGTGTGTGTGTCAGAGAGAGGTAGAGAAAAAGAGAGAGAGAGAGAGAGAGAGAGAGAGAGAGAGAGATAGAAATACAGAGAGAAAAAAAGAGATGTTGTATGTTGTTATGTATCGTGTTATATGATTTTTTTTCCGTGTTCACATCAGCTGTTGTATCGGTTAGGTCCCGTCTTTTCCGTACCGAAATTAATCGTATGGGTAATATGTTTTTTTTTTTTTTTTTTCAACGCCGTCGAAACTATACGATATATTTTTAACGAACGTATTGACGAGACGCGCGCACATACATGTACATATACACACGTCATGTGTATAGCCGTGTGCACTGGTGCAGCAAATGGAGCTTTCGCAGAATCTATAACATTATTTATTTGGGCCGGTGAACATTTATATATGGTTCGTCAAAAACGACGTAAATAAATCAAACGAAGCAAAAGTACAGTGTCAACAGTGTAGAAATATAGTAACAGCGAGTTGTCACTGAATATTACGAGTAGTAGTGAAAGTAAGTAAAAGGGGGTTTATTAAAAATATGTTATGTTGTTTATGTCGTTATGTTATGTTACGAGTTTGTTAATTATGTAAATAATTTAAAAACGTTATTAAAATTAAACGCTTATCTTTGTAAAAAAAATTTAAACGCTATTCGAATTTAACATATTTTATCATTATGAAAAATATTGATTTCAATAAATAAATGACTTCAATATTTATTGATTTCAATAAAACTTCTATGAATTTGGATTATTTGTTTACATGGTATATAAATTTAAATCCTATCTAGTTTAAAGTCACATAATAAATCAAAATTATAAAATTCAATTAAGTCTCAATTATTTATTTATTGTATTGTATTTTTTATTTATTTATTTATTTTTTTTGTAATAATACTAGAAATAAATCGAAAATGCATTAAAAACTTCAAGAATACACTACACAAATGAACAATAAACGATAAAAATGTAAAACATGCCCCGAAATCTTGTATCAGTTATACTGAGTATTCGAAATACATTTGTAGCTAGCTTGGAAAGGATCGTGTAAGACTATAAAGAAAAGGATAAGGATGTGAATTTATTGAAATTGCTTATTTCAAAAGTAATATTGTATAAATCTTGAAAACGTCTGTAATAACTTATCATAGACTAATTTCGGATAGAATGCATTGTAAATAATTGTCAAACTTGTGAAGCTCAAGCCAGATAATCTTTATGCCGAAGAAATAATTTCTAGTTTCTATAAAATTCCAGCACATCCACCACGGAGTATCCGCTGCCCTAGTAATCGAAGAATAGCCATGGTGCGAATTTATTTTTCGTGCTTGGATTAAAACGGGATGAAAATCGTCGAGTTCAAAGTTTGTCCAGACTGGGGGACACGATCCGTAAACGCGAGACAATAATTCCGATTTTGTATAGTATTATTATTACATTTTGGTGAACCGGAGAGGGGTTTACATTATAAAGACGTATATTTTGACTGAATAAATTAAGAAAAAAAAAAATTCAACAAAATCCATAATAATAATTATTACATTATCATGAAGTTAATGCAGTTTTACATAAAATAATATTATTAATTATTATTTTTATTTTATTTTATAATAGTAAACGGGTTAAACCCTTTTGAAATTATTACAGTATACATAAATATAGTGAATACAATACATATATATATATATATATATAGTAGAAAATTAAATTAACTTAAAAATTAGGACAAAAATGATGAAGTAAGTCATTAAAGCAAACTAATATTATTCAAAAAAAGAAAGAAAAAAATGTATTATTTATAATTATATTTATGTAACATTATAATATTGTTACATTAGTTAATATTTTATTTTGATTTAAAAATAAATTCCAGGGGGGGGGTTGTTATCCCTGAAACCCTTCCCCCGACTACCCGACTTGGTAGTAGACGACAGACTTCCGGCGGCGAAATTACGGATGTACAGCAGTGTTGTGTTTGCGGAGCAATTCGAGTCTCGCCGCACGAAATCGATTTAGGTTTTATTGTTGTAATCCCGAAAAATAATAGTATTGTTGCAAAAATGAATTATTCAATGGTGTTTACCGCCCGTAATATACAGACGTGCTGAAATTCGACCGCTTTTCTCTCTTCAGTCACAGTGTTATACCCGGGGAATATTATCGTCGTTTTATTATACCCGGTCACAGTGTACGTATATACCACGGTTCTGTTGCGCGAAACCGAGTATAATATTATATAACCTCCCCGCACCCGTAAACCCGTTGCGAATGTGTTCGCGGTTCGTCCGCGTCTCAAGACGGGTCGTCCCCATGGATACACTGAAACGCTGTGTGTGTTTATATAGCGTCGACTTGACGCGTTTACAAACGAATACACACGGTGTGTCTTCTCCGATTGCCATCGCGACGAGTGAAATGAAATGAAAAACGTTTGTAAAACATTATATTATAACAGTGTTTCCCAAAGTGGGCGATATCACACCCCCCTCCCCGGGGGCGTTAGAACCACCCAAAGGAGGGCATTGAGGTTACAAGCTCGATTGATACCTAATCAATTGTAAAATAAATTAATTCAAGGGGGGCGGGGCGGTGAGAGATTTTAAACATTACAAGGGCCGTCGCGTAATGAAAGTTTGGGAAACACTGTATTATAAGATTAGAAAATACATATTATATTTGTCAGTGCGCGACACGTTGTAACCATTTAATAATTCCATAGCTAAACGTAATATTTACAGTTTTTTTTTTTTTGAGTTTCTTTGCGATTCTACGATATGAATCCTTACCTTGGACTGTTTCATTATTTCTATTGATCGTTTAAATCAATTCTCCTAAGTATTTCCAACCACCAGCAAATAATCGAATATAATTCGAACTGTCTATCCCCCTGTCTATTGTCCCTGCGATTAATCGATTTCTGTCGGTCAACCGATAGTTTTTTTTAAATAGATTTTCTACCCTTAGAGCCAATTTTGACGAATATTATTAATTAATCGTTTTTATTTTTTTTATTAATTTTTCATCAAATAAATCGTAGTTTTGAAAATCTCTTTCGAATTAAAACAGTCGTACAGCCCTATATGAATTCGTTGCTTTCTACGATTATTATTTTTGATTTTAGATTTTAGAAAATAGTTTCAATTCGCATATTAAGTTTTCGATTACAATTTAAAGAATATATTTCGTTCATTAAATTGAATAATTTAAAATTGTGTAAAAGTTTGAAACATAAAATTATTATTATTATTGAGGAAAATATATTTTTTTTTTTTTTTTTATATACTATAACGACGTTCACGGTTATAAAATAATGTCTAATTTTGGGAACATATTAAGTAATATGATTTATTATGAATTCGATTGATCAGTAAATTTTAACGACACTGATGTGAGTTTGAACGAAATACGACTAATCGGGTACGGCAGGGACTAAAAGGAAAAATTGAGTATCCTCGAAACTAACGCGATTAGCTGACAATTTTAGTGTTTGGATTTTAATATACCAAAATAAAACACTACCTATTTAACGCACCGAAATGTCAAACATTTTTTTATAAAATCCAAAAAGTAAAATAATAAATAAATAAATAAATAAATAATAAGAATGAAATTAATATTTATGTTCGAAAATCCAGACGAATTAGCAGCAGTAACACGTGTTACCCCAGTCTCGAGCCAATTCGAGTGATGTTCGTCAAAATCATCGGTTTAGTCCGTTTCGATTTCTATGCTCTTTGGACACTTCACCGTAAAAGAGATTCTATATCGAACCGATCGTTCAGGAAATCGACATTTGATCATATCATATTATTTAAGTGTTGATTTTAATAGACATTTTCACGCGTTCGTTTGTTTTACGATAATAATAATAACATAATATACCTAGGACGACACTGATTTGATCAGAATTTATACCGAAAATCCCTCGTTTTGCCCTCGCGCACACACACACACACACACACGGTGTATCGACCCGTAAATCCACCGACTCTGCCGCGTCCCCTTCAAATCACTCCTTTTTATCTCTCTCCTTTCCTGTAAACCCGATCCTGCGAATTCGATCCCATATTATCCGTCTCGTTCGTTCGGAGATCTCGGTTTCCCACTTGTCACCACCACGTCCCTCTACCCCATCACCGACTACACAATCTGGCCGTCTATATACGACCTCCCCTCTATTATCGTACGTCACACGAATGCGTATCGCTTGCCTACAACCTTTCTCCGGTTGTTCCAGTCAGTCACACAAAACACACCCCCAAAACCGTGTCATCCCTACCACCGTGTGACGTGTCGAAGCCGGAATCGAATCGATGTTTGTGAATTTTTTGAGATTTTTGGGGTTGATATTCAACCGACTGTATCGGCGGTATACACGATACACAGTCATGAATCGAGTTACTTTTCGGAAACGTCTAGTGGGGAAAACACAAATACTTAACTCTGACAATATACGTGTTTAAACGAGCATATACCTATAACTTTTTCCATTTTGAAACGGCGCGGCGGCGGTTCATTCTTCGCGAACAACTTAAATTAAATTACGAGAATTTATTTTATTTTTTTTGATACATGTATAGATGAAACAATTATTATTTGGTATTGACAAATGAAACTTTATTATTAACTGAGAGAAAGTCAAATTTTATAATTTTTAAAAGTATTGTATTTACTTTGTCAATGATGATTCGGGAGGAAAGAAATAACTTAATACAGCTGTTATGTAGAAGATGTAAATCATTTTGATGATCTTTACATAACGATTCGTTACATTGTTCATTTTTTTGTTTGATTGTGTTTAAAATTCTAACTTTCTATTAAAATATTTTGTAAATTTTACATTGAACTAATATGATTTCAAGTATTATTGATTATTATGTTGGTAATTTTTTTTTTTTTATCTACTCACATTTATAGAAAAAAGCTAAACTACTTGTTAGCAAACAAAGTAGATATTATTTCATTTGTGTAGAGATGTTAAATAATCCTTGGATCATTTCGAGAGAAAAAGAAAGGGGAATGAATAATTTTATTGTAATGTGGGTTTTTAGAAAATAACAATTTACAAAAATATAAATCTTGTTAAAAATAAAATGGTATGAATTCACGCGATTCGATCTAGGTTGTCATTGGGTTATTTACCTACAGTTTAAAAGCTTTAAAATAAACATAAAATTTAAAAAAATTAAGAACTACAATTATTACCAATAAATTGGTGTAAGAATTTATCAAATAAAAAAAAACCATGGGAGCTATTCATTAATAAGTGATTGATCCTTTATATTTTTAATTCAATAAACATACTCTTAATTTCTAAACATGTTCATTGTCATCTCACCTTGATTATATATATATCCAATATGTCCTTTTTTTTTTTTTTTGTTATATATAATTTTGGATTTATTTTTATTTTTCACGTAAATAAAATATTTCATGACAGTTTCGTGAAATATTAAAAGAAAATAAAAGTACAATTTCGTGAAATTTTACAATCCTACTCATAATTGCGAGCAAAGATAACTGTAAAATTATCTCTGGATAAAAATGATGGTACATGATTTTAGCTACCTATGCAGAGATGTTATTTTCATAGATGTAAAACGAAAAATAACTAAAATCATTAGACTAAAGATAACTGTTGTTAAGTTGATTTCTAGTTTAAAAAAAAAAATCAAAGATATATTATAATAAGATAAACCAATTCGATTGTAAATTATACAATATTTTCATTTTCGGAACTGAACTTAAGTACCGAAATCCCTGTAATTCGAGATTCAAACGGGATTATAAAAGATCAGCTCTTATATATTATATTATACATATCAGACGAGTTCAGATTCATAGCGATCGTCGCAGCATAGTAACTACTTAGGACGACAACGATTTTATTAGCATCACGTGTTCCGCCGTTCAACCAGAGGCATATATATTTACGAGGGAAGTTATAATATTATCACCCCCCAGAGCCACGTGTGTAAACAATATTTTTCGGGTGGTAAAACTAGCCCGAAAGTCTCGTTTGACGTCACTATAGATCAAAAATTTCATTCGCACGTCGTTTTTGCAAAATTCTCATATTCCGGAAAACTGCCAAAGATTAATAATCTGGAACTATGAAATACCATAAACTAGGAGGTTTTCTGATATATCGATTTTTGTGATTCAGTCGTAAATCAAAAAAAAACGCGATTATGAAGGGAATTTTCTTTTGGAACAGAACAATCTGTGAATTATAATATATTTTAATACAAATTAAGGTTGTTAAAATTTGAAAAATGACTTTAAAATAAATAAAACAGAAATAAATTTTGAAAACATGAAAAACCTTATTTTATGTGACCTTTTATCGGAATATTATGTTATAGTGACAGAATATAAACTGATTAAATTCAAAGAACAAAAATTGGGAACAGCAAACTAAAAATTCAAAATAAAAAACAATAAAACGAAATGGTGAAAATGCTAAATGATCTAAAAACAGAATACTCTCTCATACAAACACATATGAAATTTTCGAATGAATAAATCACCTCAAAAAAAAAAAAAATCCTCGATTTTGAAATTCTGGAGGAAAGGTTCCAAATAATAATGACCTGGTAATGATATTAAGGGGCCTACAAAATTTTTAAAATGTAAAAAAATAATAATAAAAACATAATAAAATGACGCCCTTAGTGTTCAGAAGACAAGAATAACTCGAAACGTTCGTCAGTATTATTTTCGTGTTTTTTTTTTTTTTTTTTATTTATTATAACATAATATCTGTCCATCGTGGGAGGCTGTGGTGACAACAGAAAAAAACCGTTTGACCGTTTTTTACCAACTATAAATATAGAATTGCAAAAAAATTCTGTTATTTCCCAGCCATGTTTGATATGGGAAAAAAGTTTTACTACAGTTCTCGCTCGAAATTATTCAAAAATGAAATGTGTGCTCACAGTACGGTTCAATGGGGAAAAAAATTAATAGTGAAAAAAAAAAAAAACAAAAAAACAGATGACAATTAATATGCTTTTTCTTGCTTTTTTTTTTTTTTTTTTAATCGCTCGACAACGTTCGGTAATCGGGTGTGACAACGATTATTTTGTTTGTGCTTTATTTTTTTTTTTCCGTTCATTAAACCGTCGGAAAAAAAATTTTAAAAAAAAATAGTACCTAATCGCCTCGTAGAAAACATGCGATCCTCCGATACGACGCGTATTTCATTTTTTTTTTTTTTTTTCGACTACGTAAAATATTCATGGAACTATAACGACAAGGGTCCACATACTCTATACGTCAGTGATGGATAGTGGTCATGGATTATAATATTTCACCGTCGTGAATAATATTAAGCTCCTACGATACGATACATCTACAGGGTGGTGGAAAAAACATGATAATCCATATGTTATTCTTAATCAGTTCATCAAATAAAAAAAAACATAATATCTCTTTTTTTTTTCTTTTTTTTTGTACAATGGTAATGTGTATATATATATCCTTAAATCCTTAATATATGTATCCTTAGTCGGTGTTAAATTAAATAAAAATTAAAAATATTAAATAGTTTTAATAAAAATCAAAAAAATATTGTTACCGACAAATTGTGTACGGAATTCTCATACAATTTGATAATGAATAATTTTCATTATTTTTTCACGATTTCGTCACGACCATGATGGTTGGTGCTGCTTAAAATTAAAATAATAATAATAATAATAATAATAATGTGACTTTTACTATAAATATTATTTTAAAATTAAAACATAGATTAGAAGTTTTGAATTTTTTTTTGTTTATTTTATTTTCAGCACCATCCGGCATTAGAGTAGTGCCAAAATGGTGAAAACGATATCATTTATCAAATCGTACGAAAATTTTGCACACAATACGGTGGCGATAATAGTTACTTATTATCTTAACGCTATTATTATTATTTGTTTTTTTGTTTTTTTTTTTTTTTTTTTAATAAGTTATTTAACTACCAACAATATTGTAGAAAAAATAAAGTGTTTACTTTACGGGTAGGATTCTCTTGACGGGTGTATTGAATTTTAAAGAAACGATAAATCATTTCTTCAATAAGACGATTCTGAACGTAAGAAGTTAATAATATAAGGAATAAATGAGAAAAAAAAGTGTTAGAAAAATGTCTAATTTTTTTTTTTTTTTTTGAATTAAGAAATTCAAAAAATGACCTATCTAGTGGCAAATCCGGTTTCAAAAAGTTGCTGATCGAAAACTTTTGGACGAGTATTTCCATACGAAAAGTTTTACACGGAAAAAAAAAAGAAAAGATATATACAATAAACATCATTGT
This sequence comes from Stegophylla sp. TES_Ste_2020, assembly GCA_025469315.1. Taxonomy (NCBI): domain Eukaryota; kingdom Metazoa; phylum Arthropoda; class Insecta; order Hemiptera; family Aphididae; genus Stegophylla; species Stegophylla sp. TES_Ste_2020. Next base: position 7,589 of record JAIPRM010006565.1, on the reverse strand, counting down.
AAAAACACTAGAAAAGAAAAAAAGTTATGTTCTTATTTAACGCACTGATTATGATTATCATTCGGATTGCCACGTTTTTTTTTCATCCTGTATATTATAATATATATGTGGGCGTATGTGTGTGTGTGTATGTGTGTGTGGTATACGTGCGTGTTTGCGTTTGGTCGTGTAAACATAATATCGTATTATGGACAGGAACACGATGATAGCACGTAAGTGTTTTGTACGTCATTTATGAGTTATCGAAAACAAAACATTTATTGCCAAAATTAATCAATCGACTAATCAGCGCGGACGTATAGATACGCAGGGGTTGTAGTGGGTGTTTAAACGCGCCATCCCCCGAACCGAAATAAAATTCATATCATTTTTGTTTTGTTTCGACGACAAATCGCCATTTTACTCTTTGTGAAATCTTTAATATTATTTGAAAAATTATTATTCGCTCGTCCCTAGAAGAAATCGCGGTGGCAATTCCAACGGTTCGAGCACACTTAACCGTCTTCGATTTCACGGTCTTGTTACAGTCATCGATTTTCAAAGGTTACAAGCAGTCGAAGCCACTAGAACTGCGGCGAGAGGTCAAAGGAATAAAAGGACCGAGAAATGGAATTTCGGAAGACCGTTTCAGACGATAAGTGCATTATTATGAGGGTGCGGCTAAGAGACTTATCTCGATATTTGGATCTACTCGTGTGGATCACTGTAATCGATGATTCAAGTCAGGGGTTCTCAACCAGTGGTCCATGCAGCCCTAAGGGGTCCGTAGGTGGTTCACTCACGTAGAGGTCCATGAAGTGTTTTTTATTTTTTTTTTTTTGATAACTCAAAAATAAATTTGAAATTAATTCAAATTATGTGGTTGATGAAGAATTAAATCAGAAACTGTTAAATTTTTACTATAAATTTTATTGAATGAATTATATTATAATATTTATTATTTTTGTAAGCACACGAGCAGTTTTTTCGTATTTTGGTAATATCAAAAATATGTCTGATAATTTATTGAGAAAATAATAATAACTTCTCGTGAATTCCGCTACTCGAAAGGGATATACCAGTCATAATATTATATTTTTATATATTTTTTGTGTGGTTATAAGTAAGAATTCCTATTTTTTTTTTTTTTTTTTAACCACGTCTGAAAAGTACAGAGACGATAGACGTGTTGGAAATGATAACTCGTTTTTTTTTTCCCCCAATCTTAAAATAAATTATTGTATTACTATGTATGTAACTATGTCTGGTATAGATAAGTCTTAATTATTATTATTAAAAAGTAATTTAAAAGTGTATTGTTTACCATATTTTTTTTATTTTTTTTTTTTGAATTTCATATTTTAAGCTGTGCAAAATAATCCTTTTCATCCTGTAAAACATGTTTCTACACCTTTCAGGCATCCTGCTAAGTCAGATCCTAATTGATATTATATGATTATAAAACTAAAAATCATCATTTGTGTGTGGTTAAACACTTATAATTTCCAATACTTTCAAATTTCTAAATTGAATGGAGATGAATTTAATTGAATATTCGAATGTGATGAATATTGTAGGATAAAGAGTAAAATGGTAAAAAAAGAAATACATATATAAAGTTTTTAGGACCATTTTGGATTTATCGCTAAATTAATAAAATACATTTTGTGATTTATAATTTATAATACTGCAACAAGAATGATAATGTTATTAGAAAATGACAATCTATGATCTACGGAAGGATTAATAATAATACTTCATTCAACTATACTTAATCAAAAATTTTGTACAGAAAACAACTAAAAGAGTACACGAAAACTAATTTAATTTTTAGTCTTATCTTGCATGCGAAACGAAACGTTATACGAACGATGGAAAAAGGGCTTTAACCCATTAGCCCCCCCACCTTCCTCTGCAAACTCCAATGTCTGAAACTCTTAGAGAGATTAGCTTGTTCGGGAGAAGAAAAAAGTTAAGGTAAATAATTACCACACCGAGTTATATTATAGCTTAATTAATTCGACACTAATTGCTCTTCTTCCTTCGTCCCGAGGAAAAAGCGTTAATATGATTTCACCGTCCAATCGATATCGATTATAATATTATATTATGTGAAAAACATTTATTCGCAGGGGTCCCCCCCCTCGCCCATAAACTAGGATGGTAGCCGTAAAACGTTATTACGGCATGTGAATAATATAATAATAATTAATAAGGTCGAATTCGCACTCGACACGTCATGATGATTCATAAGCCTTATGGCTTTAAAACAGTGGTTTCCAAACTTTTTTTTTCCGGCGGTACCTTTTTGTGAACCAAATTCATTCGCGGTGCTCTCATTGATAAATCACTATTTTTTTTTTTCTTAACAAAGATATAAAGAAGCTAATTACCAATTTTTTTATTAATAACCAATTTTAATTATTTCATTGAACACGCTTTAATTAAAAAAAAAAAAAGAAAAAAAATGACAGGTTCAGCATTGAGACTGTTGCAATTTTTAGTGTGAGTACCTAGCAGTGGAAGGCGAAATCCTAAATCACATAAATAAGTTTGACATTGTGTAAGAGTAGTGTTTTCACTTCAACCTTTATAATTATTATTGGTTTAACCAGAATTCAATGCACGCTCGAATAATTGCTGTTGAAGGAAGATTTTTGACATTGAGTTTGAAGTCAATCAAATATTCATAATTAGCTTAAGATAAGCTTGAGGGTATTGCACCGAGAAGGGATTCAAGGTCTTTTAACAAATAACAATACATCCCTCTCGTGCTGTAAGAACAAAAATGATTATAATAAAAAATTGCAAAAATAAAATGTTTTGAACCACGATGCCCTTGAAAAGTGCTCGCGGTGCCCTAAGGTTAGGTTGGGAACCACTGCTTTAAAATATACAACAATAATATTATACATAATATTCTGTATGACGCCTATGCGTTCTTTGCGCTAAATTAATTTTATTCGTCGCCATAGGTGCGTGTTAAATATGAAATTGTGTTTATGTCGAGAAGTGTGTGTGTGTGTGTGTGTGTGTGTGTGTGTGTGTGTGTGTGTGTGTGTGTGTGTGTGTGTGTGTGTGTGTGTGTGTGTGTGTGTGTGTGTGTGTGTAACGAATATTATTATGCACGCGCAGTGGAGTAATAAATTTAAATTATGAAAAAAATGCGGCCGGCGAACGATAAAAAAATGAAATTAAAAATATTAAAAACGTACGTATAAAAAAAAAACATAACGACTCAGAGGGAATCGTAAACGACATTATTATTATGGTGTCTGAAGGGTCACCTCGATGTGGGGAGGGTGATGCGGCAAGAGGTGTAAGGGCTGACAGAATATTCGGTTAGTGACACAACATTATAATATTATAATGTGTACTTAAATCTCAAAATCTTAGGCGAACGATAGATATCAATCCAAATAAAACGTCGTCGAATTTCAATGGTTCATAATAAACGATTCAAAAAATCGGTTAAAAGAATAAACTTTAGATTAGTTCATTTAATAAAGAGCTTCCGAGCCCTTATTGTAGTGTTTAAAATGCATTAATTTCTTTTTATTTTTATCACAATTATAATTAGCGTGGCACCACGTTCCTTTGTACAAACTCTAAATTAAAATATATTTTGTATTCTGTAATTTATAATGTGCTTAGTCCCATTTAAGTAAGTAGAGTGAAGAATATGGTGATGTATATATGTGGTGCGAAGTACGTCTGAATTTTTTGTCTCTACTTAACTTTTTTTTTTATTTGACAATTATTAAAGAAAGGGATAAAAATTAATGAGAAAATAATTGTTAGAATAAACATCCAAAACATTTTTTCATTTTTTCTTTCAACATTTTCTTGCACCTAAATATTTCTCATATTATTGTGTCTATCTATGATTAAACTTTCATAAAGTTTGGATCAAAAAATGATAGTTTCTGTGTTTTTTTTGCCAAATGTTGGGTAGTCTCTCCTTCAAAAAAAAAAAAAAAAAAAAAATGAGGAATAGAAAAATTTCAAAAATAACTTCTCTGAAGTACTATCTAGAGGCAAATTTTATTTCAAAAAGTTGCAGGTCGAGATTTTTGGACAAGTATTTCCATAAAAAAAATAAAAAATAAATAAAATTAAACATCATTGTAAAATTCGTAGTTTCTTCATGTCGTTAAGAATTTAAAATTTTGCCTTAAAACGTATTTTCAAATTATCACCTATTTTCATATCCTAGATCTAGAAACTTTTCTACATTTAAAACAATATTGAGGAATATTTATTATTATTGTTATTATTTGTATAATGAATCCGAAATAAATATAAATTATTTAAATAATTATTGTCAATATATTATTTTATTAGAATATTAACTAAAAATTAAACTAATTCGTTAGTTTATATCGTATTTTTTAGATTCTGAATGAAGTGAAGAAGCTAGTGTTTTTACAATGATTTTTATTTATTTATTTTTTTTCTGTGTACAACTTTTCGTATAGAAATACTTGTCCAAAAGTTTCAATCAATAACTTTTTGAAACCCGATTCACCTCTAGATTGTACTTTTAAGAGGTCATTTTTTGAATTTCTCAATTCTTAAATGTTTTTTTTTGGAAAAAACTACCCAAAATTTGACAAAAACGACTCGAAAACCATCATTTTTTGATCCGAATTTTTTGAAAATTTAAACATAGATAGAAAATTATATGAAAAAAATTTTGGAAATGTAAATTTTGGACACTTTTCTAACATTTTTTTTTTCTTATCTATTTTTTATATTACTTATTAACTTCCCTCGTTCAGAATCGTTTTATTGAAGAAATGATTTATCGTTTCATTAAAATGAAATACACCCGTCAAGAGAACCGCACCCATCGTGCGAAGTATGTCCGGCTTTTTTTTTATATATATTTTGTCGAAGAACTAATTACATTTAACCGTATTAATTTAGTATACACATCTTTGCAGCATTTTTTTTATCTTATATAATGTAACCAAACAGGAAGTTAATGGTTTTAATTTTCATACGAGTAAATAATATCATTTCACCCACACAGTAACGTAGAAACCGCGGTGCGAGCGGTTCATTGCACCAGGGCCCTCTCCCCCCCCACTCATCAAGTTCTTGTATGGGGCCCATACTTATTACTTAAAATTCCCTCAAAATTTTTTTGGAAATTGCATAAGGATAATGCATTTGAGGAGAGAGGTATAAATCAGACAAATACCTAAACGTTTTCCCCAAAATGTTTATCCTGATTGTCAGGAAATGACCTAATGTATTTCAGTATAAACGAAAATTTTGAAAAAAAATGCTGATAAATAATACAACCTGGAAATATGCAAAATAAAAAAAATTGGAATTGGATTTAAATAGGTGTAATTCAGATTTGTATCCGATATAGCAACTTCTTATTTGATTCCGTAAATAACATGAAAATGCTGAAATTTTTGATATGTTTTGCTTTTTTATATGTTTAAAGTAAATAATTCACTGTAAAATAGGGGGGGGCCCACAGATTTAATTTGCATTGGGGCCCGTCTATTTCAAGCTACCCGCGCGTTTCTTATACCGCATAATTTATCAATACTATTAAAATAATGTAGTATGAGTTTTATAACGCCTACGGGCTCGTTGATGAAACCATTAGAGAAAATTGCATTTTATTATAAACGTAAACGTCGTGATGGATATTAGACAGCGTTTCGAGTTTAAAAATTGTCTCCTCGACATGAACACTTTTTCGGTTTTCTCATAAGAGGTGTCGGATGACTATTTGCAAGCGATAAAACCATGTCGGGATGAGAAAAAAAAAAAGAAAGACCCAAAAAAAAAAAAAAAACCAATAACTTTTTTTCACTTCGCGGTGGATATCTAGCGAGTGCATTTTATTTAGGAACAAAAAAAAAAAAAATCAAAATAACAACACAACGCCTCGAGATATTGTTGTCGTTCGCGATTCCACCTGCAGAGTGTTCGATTTTATGGCTCGGGTTAGGGTTTTACGGTGTTTTATTATGACAAGCTCGTAAATTTCTCGTCAAATTCGTGTTAAACGCGTTATTTAAAAAAAAAAATAGAGACCAGAGATACCGCCGATACAATGATAAAAAAGCAGGTACAGTAATAATAATAATAATAATAATAATAATAAAAACCCACGCTTCGGCGAACTCGATTAACTGGACACACTCGCGCGTATATCCGACTTGCTAGACACGTAAGATCGACCGACATAATAACCTAATATCGCATAAATATTACTGTATTTTCGACATCAAACGCGCTCTTATTTTTTATTTATTTATTTATTTATTTTTTTTTTTTTGTTACTATTATATCACTTCTCTCATAGTTTCGTTTCGCGATCGAAAATAAAAAAACCGGACATACTTCGCACGACGACGGGTGGGATTCTCTAGAAGGGTGTGTATTGAATTTAAAAAAGAAACGATAAATCATTTCTTCAATAAAACGATTCTGAACGAGGCAAGTTAATAATAATAAAAAAAAATAAATGAGAAAAAAAAATGTCAGAAGAATGTCCAACATTTTTTTTTTCACATTTTCAAAATCTTTCTTATATGATTTTCTATCTATGTTTAAATTTTCATCTAGTTCGGATCGAAAAATGATGGTTTCCGAGTCGTTTTTGTCAAATTTTGGGTAGTTTTTTCCAAAAAAAAAAAAAAAATTGAAGAATCGAGAAATTCAAAAAATGACCTCTTTAAAGTACCATCTAGAGGCAAATCCGGTTTCAAAAAGCTACTGATCGAAACTTTTGGACAAGTATTTCCATACGAAAAGTTGTACACGGAAAAAAAAAAAGAAAAACATCATTGTGAAAACACTAGCTTCTTCACTTCGTTCAGAATCTAAAAAATTATAATTAAAAAATCTTGTTTACATAAATGAGTTGTCGAAAAGTCCATCGAATAACTCAGTGCAATATTGGAAATGACCGAATAATCATTTTGGACCCATATCCAAAACCGATCAAAATTCGTGGTTTTAAAAACCTGTTCTCATGACAATTCGGTTAACGACTTCTAGTGAGTTGATAAAATTTTCAATTTATTTTGGTAGGCTTCTTAATTTTTGTAATACAATTTAAATAATTTAATATATTATAAGAAATTATTTTTGCTGTCATAAATTAAAATTTGCAAATCCTTAGCTCAGAATCTCGACTAGTATCCGCGGCCCAGTACCACGTTGCTTGCGGCCCATAGGTTAGGAACCGCTGGCGTAGTTTATTAAACTAATACAACATTCCCCTTACGAACCACTCCCACTGCTGTATCTAATAAATTGTTATTTAAAAACAAAGAAAAAAAAAAGCCGGACATACTTCGCACGATGGGAATACTTCGCACGACGGGTGGTATTCTCTTGACGGACGTATTAAATTTTAAAGAAACGATAAATCATTTCTTCAGTAAAACGATTCTGAACGAAGGAAATTAATAAAAAAAAAAAAAAAATTTCAAAAAATGTTCAAAATTTTTTTTCACATTTTCAAAATTTTCTTGCGCCAAATTCTTTTTTATAGGATTTTCTATCTATGTTTAAATTTTCATAAAATTCGGATCAAAAAATGATGGTTTCCGAGTCGTTTTTGTCAAATTTTG
>JAIPRM010006564.1:0-18488 GCA_025469315.1 Stegophylla sp. TES_Ste_2020 | reverse complement strand
ATTGAGAAATTCAAAAAATGACCTCTCTAAAGTACAATCTAGAGACAAATCCGGTTTCAAAAAATTATTGATCGAAACTTTTGGACAAGTATTTCTATATAAAAAGTTGTACACAGAAAAAAAAATAAATATCATTGTAAAAACACTAGCTTCTTCACTTCATATTCAGAATCTAAAAACTATTATATAGAGGAGGGATGGTCAAAAGGTCGATTGCGATCAACTGGTCGATCACATCATCATTTTGAGTCGATCACAACTCCAATTAGGTTTTCAACTAGTTAAATAAAAAATAAATAAATTTCCTCTGTTTTATCTATAAATCAAATAACAATTACAATAATTACGTGATTTGATTCAAAATTGCATACAATGTAATTATATTAGTTGTTAGTAATATATAAAACAAAAATAAATAAATGTAGGTAGTAAATATAATAATTTCAATGATTTTAAAATTATATTACTTATTATGTATTAAAAGTAATAATTTGTATTAAACATAATATGTAATTAAATATTTGCCGAGCAAAATCTAAAATCGTTAGCATTTTCTGTTTCCAGTTCACTTAATATCATTACAGTTAAAATTTAACTCTAATATTTAAATTATATTATACAGTTAAAATTTGAAAAAACAAAGAAAAAGGCAACACGGATCTTTCAAATCTATAAAGGGGGATCTGAGGAGCTTTATGATATGTACATCATCATAAACATAATTTAATAACAATATGAATGATTTATTTTTTATTGATAATATATATTTAATATAATATTGGATCGGAGTAAATGTATAAATGACACCCTAGAAAAATTCAGAGGTCGATCTGAAGTTCATGAAAGTTGACCACTCCTGGTATAAAGTATGAATGAATTTTTTTAATTTTGAATATTATCTGAAATTATATTGTATCATAAAATGGGTTGGATTTTGGCTTAAGCTGATACCTATAGTGTCTTTGGATTTTAAAACCTGCAATAATACTTCCAAACAATGTTGTATTTAATTTGACTTCAAAATAAATATAGTATGAGTTAAGCTTATATCAATTGTTTCATTGCTCACATTTGATAGGTACTTATCTAAGGTTCTAAAAACAATTTTAATTAACGTTTACCAATATGTAAAATAGAAACTCCATAGTATTTTTAAAAAAAAAAAAAAAAAGTTGCTGATTGACACATCAGGACATATTTTTGTTTACGGAAAAATTGTTTACAAAAAAAAAAAAATATCACTATAAAACACTAGCTTAAAAAAGTTATTGTATACTTACATTTTTAGTTTTTGACTACTCGTTATTCAACAAATAGTATAAACTATTTTTATTTAATATTTATCTAAATAATGATGAATTTTTATCTATATGTAGATGAAAAGAATTTTGGAAATATCTATTTTTATCTAGATAATTTTAATTTTATTTATCTTATCTTTATCTAGATATTTTTTTTTTATCGAAGCACAACACTACCAAGACACTAAACCTGCAGTACGCCCGATTCTATAATTCAGGGGTTCTCAACCTTTTATGTACGGCGACACCCTAATTTTGATCCATAAAAATGGTGACACACTTAATTCAATTTATGTACTTTTGAAAAAATAACAATTATTATCTATGTAAATTATTACACCTATACGTGTTAACATTTTATTCAAAAAAAAGCCGGACATATTAAGCACCATGAGTATTCTTCGATCCTTGGATAGGGTACTCTTGGTGGGTGTATTGAAATTTAAAGAAACGATAAATTATTTCTTCAATAAAACGATTCTGTGTAAAGCTTCAGTTTATTCGAGACAATTTTACTTAAAAGTTACAAAGTTTGTTATTGTAACAAAAATCATTTAAATTTTACTCATCCAGGTTTATATTTCACTATTAACTGAGAAAAGAAAAAAGTGTTATTACTCATATTATTGTCTATCTGGTATTTATCTTAAAATTTTCATAACGTTTGGATAAAAAAAAAAAGATTTTTAAAGGCATTTTTATTAAATTTTATGTAGTTTTCCCCATGATTTGGAAAAATATTGAGAATTTTGAAAAATAACCTCTCAAAAGTACCATCAGAGGTAAATTCTGATTCTAAAAGATTCTGGTCATAATTTTGGACACGTATTTCCATACAATATGGAATATAATTCTGTTATATGAGTTAACAGAAATAAAAATAAACATCACTGTAAAAACACTAGCTTCTTCGCTCTATTCAGAATTTTAATTTATAAATTTACTTAGGTAAAAATTTTATATTTTCACAAAAAAAATCGGTAAGATATTATTTGTGATATGGTGTAGTGTGAACCTTTATTTACACTATAAGTTTTATGTAGTTAAAACTCTAAAATATAAATCAATAATTTTTTTGGTGACACTCCTAATAGTAATACGCGACACACTAGGCTCTAGTGGTTCTCAACTGGTGTCGCGACACACTGGTTGAGAACCACTGCTATAATCAATGGATCGACTCAGAATTTAAGAAATGTTTACAGTTTGATGCTAAGTGGAAAGTGTATGTAATTTTTGTTCTTTCTTTAATTCTAATATATTTGGAAGCTTTTTCGTGAGTATAATGTAGTTAAACATGTTTTTTTTTTCATGTAAAAATTATTGCTAACGAAATAATAATTCGTAGAGTGACTCGCAGAATTTGACGAGCAATTTCCCGATGCCCTTGTAGCCGTGACAAAAATATTAACCAGCATTCGTGACGTCTCGGCGACATGTAAAACAATTAATTATTTACTGTCATTCGTCAATTGTTAATTGTAGTCTTAAATAGCTTAATTAGTAATAATAATAATAATAATAATAATAATAATGATTAATGATAATATTGATATTGTATCGTGATAGTAAGTCGTTTCCTGAGAAAAAAAAAATTCATGGTTCTGCTAAAATTAATTATTTCAGTGTTTGACTGGACTATACACATAAATCGAAAGCAGTACTTCGATAACTGAATAAATTAAAGAAAAAGACGTATTGTGACTGCTACGCGTGTAACCTATATTATAAAATTAAAACAAATTTCAAAAAATGACTTCTCTAAAGTACCAACTGGAGGCAAACCCGGTTTCAAAAAGTTACTGATCAATTCTTTTGAACAAGTAGATTCATACGAAAAGTGTACACAGAAAAAAAATAAAAAATAAACATCAATGTAAAAACACTAGCTTCTTCACTTCGTCCAGAATCTAAAATAATTTAATGAGAAATAAAAGTGTTCGAAAAAAATTTCCAAAATTCTTTTTCTTGTTTTTAAAATTTTCTTGCAATATTTCTTTTGTTATTTTCTACCTATGTTTCAATTTAAAAAAAAAATAGTTATTTCTGAGTCTTTTTTGTCAAATGTTGGGAAGTTTTTCCCAAATTTTGAGAAAACAATAATTCAGAATTTTGAAAAATTTCTTTTCTCTAAAGCAGAAGTTTGGAATCTTTTCGTAGGAAAGAGCCATTTTTTTCAAAAAAATTACAAAACCATTATGTACAGAGAGCCGCACTGGTTTGAACAACCTTTTTTTTTTTTAGTTGTAGTTGTTAATATAGACTATGGGTACTCTAGAAGGCATATACGGTTGCAAAAAGTAGCCGGTCGAAACTTTTGGACAAATATTTCCATACAAAAAAGGGTTTACAGAAAAAAAAAAAAAATTATGAGGCAATAAATAAACATCACTCTAAAAACACATTGTAAATATAAAATTTATGTATTTTCGTGGGACGTTTTGTAGATATCAAAGTGATATAAATTTGACTTCATATTGTAATTTTATAATTTATAAATGACGGAAAACTTTCATTAATGAGCACTCGAGTATTTTATCAAACTGAACTTTAACATTGGTGCCGATTCTGGTTTTCAGGAGTGGCGACCGCCACTCTTGTTTAAAGGGGTGGCTGTCGGTCTATGAAATATGAAGATGATTTTTTTCTTATGTTCATAATACATATTTTGTATTCATAGAGAAATTTTGTTTTTATAGCATCACATTACAATACAACATACGTCTAAAATTCTCTGTTATCCAAAATACAACAAGCACAACATCAATCTGTATGCATATAATACACGATATAATGTAATGCCAGAGGTTCTTAAACTGTGGGTCGCGACCCAAAAGTGGGTCACGATAAAATTTTTGGTGGGTCGCGTTAAGTTTTAGTTTCTGAGTGAAGTGAAGAAGCTTTTTTTTTTACAATGATATTTTTTTTCAGTAAACACTTTTTCGTACAGAAATATTTTCCCATAAGTTTCAATCAGCAACTTTTTAAATCAGAATTTTCCACTAGATGATACTTAAGGGTGGTTATTATTTAAAATTCTCAATAGATTTTCAAAATTTGAGAAAAACTAACTTAAATTAGACAAAAATGTAATTATAACTTTATGGAAATTTAAATATAGGCTTTAGATAGTAATATGATAACTATTTTTGTGGAAGAAATTTTTTTTTTTTTTTTTTTGAGTGAAGAATCCCCATGGTGCGACTTTTTAAAAGTACAATTTCTTCTTATTTATTTTTTTTTTTTGGTAATATTCATTTAAACGTATATACTTACATAATTTTAGTATTTATTACACATTTTTTGTTATAAATAAATGAATAATTTTAGTTATTTAACAGTTGTACATATTATTCGACAAAGATTTAAGTATAAAATGCTTTTTTTTTATTCAGAATTGTATTTATTTTCGTCATTCAACAAGCAAAAAAGCAAAAACAAAAAAAAAAAAATGGACGTTTGGTTATTGTCGTGGGTCGCCAAAAGTGAAAAAATGACCAAAATGGGTCATACCAAAAAAGTTTGGGAACCTCTGATCTAATGCTTACGAATATAATTCGTTATAATGTGTAATTTAAGTGAAGTCATTACAAACGTCAACAACAGGATCGGACTGAGTTCAAAATTGCTACCAGGGAAATAAAAACCAATGGCCCACTTGAATATTATAATAAAAATTACAAAAAAACAAAAAATATAAATACAAAAATTTTGTGTGAGAGTGTCACGATTCAAACAAAAGTTTTAGAGCAATGATGCTACCCTGTAAATAGGCGGGACATATTATTCAGTGATGTTCTCATTAAATTTGTTGAGGGTATACGCTGAACTTCTCCCCATCCCAATTTTTTTCTTATGTGTAACCCCCTCCCTCTATTTTTGATTTTCAAAAAAAAACTATGAGAGTATACGGCGTATATGGAGTATATCCTATGGGAACACCACTGGACATATTCTATTATTTCGTATTATGGGGGTATTCGGGTATTATTATTTATTTGGTCCTTAGGTGAGATACTCTTGGTTAGTGTGTGTGAATTTTAAAAAAACAATAAATGATTTTTTCGATTAATCGGATTCTGAGCGAAGCTTCCGTTAATTTTATAAATGGTGGTAAAAGGTTTATACTTGTACGCAGCAGCAGCTGTGCTTCGGTGCTTTGTAAGACGCCCTCTGTCGTAGACGCGTTGAACTACTACACGTTCTGTCTATTAGTACCCATTTTGAGGTATATGGTTATAATTTTGAAATTATTGTTTTGATATTGTGTGTATTTTGATACCAGATATCAATTTTCAAAAATTCAGTAAACAACCATTATACAATTTATATATTTGGAATTTTGTTGTTATTAGAATATAAATTTTGTGTAACGCAGTACCTATTACTTAAATATACTTTTCAATTTATCTTTTTGTTCGGTTAAACGGCCAAAAATAAGTTTAGAAGACATAACGTAAGTTACTTATGTAATTAAACCATTTGATTACCATCGAGTATTGATTGATATTTTCAATTTTGTATTTTAGTCGTAATCCAGTTACGTCTGTACATAAATATATTGTACGGTTTTGTTTTGTAAAGACCATTTAAGCAGCTTTGTAGTATAATATACTTAGAAAAAAAATGTGCAATGAATTATTTGATAAATAAAATGTTATATCTGATCTTGACACCAAAATGGTATTAATTGTATTAATTCCATGCACAGTGCTTGACAATGATGACCACGATGCACACCATGAATTATGGTAAGAATGATATTTATTTATTGTCTAACTATAGGTACCATAATTTATAATTTTGATGTATTTTCTTATCTATAAAGTAAATTTCTAAGAAGAGAACTAATGGCTTGTATTTTGAATTCATCATGATTCAAATGGATATGATAACCTGAGTCGTAATTCATGATATTGCACCAGACATAATCAGTGTATTAGTTAGATTTTTAATTAAAATAAATGATCGTACGTTAGGTGGCTGAAAAAGTTAGTTGAAAATTTAAAATTTAAATTCAATAAACTTTAATTTAAAATACATTAAATGGCAGATTGTGAATGTGTTGAGATCAGAACTTCCATTTTCAAAATCAGAAGACTTTTCATAAATGATAATATAATTATCACTAATTTCATAAGTGATAATTTGTTAAGTATACAGCATGTCATTTTCAGTTGCATATATGATAAATTCTCATCAAGCAAATTATTATTACATATTTCGATAAAACAATAAGTCAAGTGCAATCCAATGCTTGACACAAGTAAAAATAAATGCATTTATTCAGTTATTTATAATTTAAATTTGTTTAACTAATACTTAAACATGTTTTATTATGTGCCATTGTTTTATGCCATAAATTGAGGACTATAACCCATTCAGTATAATTCGAACAAATTCATTGTGTCTGATTTTTAAAATCTTCTATAATGAAATTTCTTTATGGATATTTACCAATCATATTTTATTTATAAAAATTAATTAAATGTTTTAATAATATTGAAAGAACTGGGAAATGTTTGTGTTAAAACTAAATTTGATTTTATTCACAAAATTTTTGAATAAATGCATGTTTGGGAGGTTGAGGTATATTTTGTCAAAAGTGCAAGTCATTTTCATGTTTTATATAGCCATGGTAAATAATCAAATTATTTCATATCTTCATTTTGTAATAATTAATTAAGTACATACTAATTTTTTTTTTTTTTACAGATAAACTATTACGTCATATTTGATGAGAAAAATTATTATATACCTAATCCTACGTGTTGTATGGTTTTTCCGTGTTCGATCACCACAAATTTGAACTGCTGACTATTTTCGTTCACTAATTTGATTATTTAAGTCACATCAAGATTGAAACAAAGTTACAGTTCAATGGATTTTAAAAATGTGTGTACTTCGCACGCACCTTGGGATGTTCTTCTCATTTCTGGTAGGATACTTTTGAAGGTGTGTTGAATTTTAAAGAAATGATAAATAAAATAAAATCAATAAAATGATTCTGAGCGGACCTTCAACTAAAATACAATAATAATTATCAGTTTTGAAGCATTGAACTTAAATGTTAAACTAAAAATTATTTTAGTTAAAATAAAAATAAAAAAAGTGTGTACTTCTCTCATTGCGATGTTCTTCGCACGCTGAGTGGTATACTCTTGACAGGTGTATTGAATTTTAAAGAAACGATAAATCATTGCTTTAAAAAAACGATTCTGAAAGAAGCTTCAACTAATACACTATAATAATTATCAATTTTGAAGAATTGAACTTAAATGGTGAACTGTAAATTATTTTGTTACATACCACATTTACTAAAAACTAAAATGTATTTTTATTTATTCACATTCACCTAATGAATACTACATAAATAATTTCAAATTACAATAAAAATTAAGCATCATAATATAATAAAATAAAATAAAGCGACTATAATTATTGTAGATTAACATTTATGCACTGTAATATAATTTTTACTAATGTTTATCATGGCACATCTAGTCAGTCAAGGCTAAAAAAAAAAATATAAAAAATTCATATTACCAGGAATTGAGTTGAACCCCCACAGTCACTTGAAAGGCCGATTACTTTCCCATTGCACCATTGGGCCTTTAGTTGAAATAGTAGGTATTTATAGTTTAATAACCGAAAATATTGAATTTTCAAAATAGAATAAAATAATTAGAAAACTATTGTAGTACGTGGATTTTAATTCACACCATCATATTCATCATCAAAATATACTTAAGATGTAATAAAACATTATCAACCTTTAGCAACCAAGTGTTTATAGTCTATAGATATAATATCATAAATATCTGTCTGTATTTCCTCCGATTTTTTTTCAATAAAATCCTTGTAAAATATTTAATTCTTGTTCACTCAAAATTTTAACACGCCAAAATATTCGCAATGAAATTCTCTATCTAGGCACCAAGTTTCAAAACAATCGGTATGGCCAATTTTCTTTTACGTACAATAAAGTGCTTAATTTTAGGTAAAACTAACAAGTTTAGTTGAAATTCTAATTTCAAACGGTTATAGAAAAAAAAGTTGACTAACAATTTTTGAGATTTTTTCAGGTCAATTAGATATATATGTCAGTAAGATAATATTAAATTTTTAAGTCTTAATATCAAAAATCAATTACATAAAAATTAACAAGAAGTGAGAAATTTTCAAAATGCTGTACTTAACTCAAAGTTGATCAAATCTTTTTGAAATTTTTATGAAATATTCTCGTAACACTTTTTAGTAGTTGATGAAAGTTTCAAGTCCCTAGCTACATTATTCTAGAAGTTTTATCAAAAATTAATTTTCAGTTTTACGGAAATTTCGGTAATTGCATATTTTGCTGTTTTTTGTCAATTTTTAGACAGATTTTCCCCATTTTTGGTAAAAGTAATGAGAAATTAGAAAAATGACCTCTTTAAAGTACCATCTGGGTATGATTCAGGTTCTATAGAGATACTGGTTGAAACTTTTCGATAAGTATTTCTATAGGAAAATGTCTTTCCAGAAAGAGAGAAAAAAAACATCATTGTAAAAATGTAAGCTTTTTTACTCCGTCCAAAATCTAAAAATGGCCAAAAAATTTTTTCATATTTTCAAAATTTTCTTGCGCCAAAATGTTTTTCATATTATTGTCTATCTATATCTAAGTTTAAATTTTCAAAAAGTTTGGATTAAAAAATTATGGTTTTCGAGTCTTTTTTGTCAAATTTTATGTTATTTTTCCAAAAAAAAAATAAATAAATAAATAAAAATGAAGAATGGAGAAATTTAAAAAATGACCTCTTTAGAGTACCAACTAGAGACAAATCTGGTTTCAGAAAGTTGCTGGTCGATACTTTTGGATTATTAAATCCATATGAAATAGTGTTCATAGAAAAAAAAAATATATATATTGTAAAAACACTTGCATTGTCACTCCACTTAAAATCTAAAATGATGTTGTGGTTTTGTTGTTATTAATATATTTTTTTGTTTCTAACTATCTATAAATTTATGATGAACATTCTACAATTATTTGGAAATATTTAAGTTTTTCTGTGCATATTTACTACATTTTTAGTGCATATAATTTATATCTCTGGCTATAGTAATTGTTAATGTGACACCAAACATTTGGTTCTTATATGCTAATAATTTTCATCCATGCTAATTAATTCACCAGTTATTATAGTTTATCTTGGTTGTATAATTCAGGTCTATAGCTAATACTTTTCAAGGATCAGTTGTCATGTTGATATCTTATTAAATAATGTGAATTCCATTTGTTATAGTCAAAAATAATACTTGGAAACTTAAAATGTAATTTTTCATATATTTTAATTGGTTATATTTCATCCAAAGTTAAAAGTCTAAGATTCCTTTTATAAAACAGCAAAATTAAATTTATTATTGTTGTTTTTTTTTAATAATCTTTCATTTCTTTAGGTCATTATATGTTGTGATCCATTTTTTGGACTATTCAGCTGATTCAAATGATCAGTCATTGAAAAATACTGTTCTGTTAATTTTCAAAGAACATATTATAAAGAGGATTTTTCTGTGTTAAGTTTATGGAACAAACTTTTCAAACATTTAGTTCAGTTGGTTATTTACGTCTGTTGATAAAACACTGAAAGGTAAGATCAATTATTTATTTATTGTTTTTGAAAAGTATTTTTTAGGTGTTTAAATAATATTTTGAAATGTCCATTGATTTTTGTTCTAATCGTTTGAAAGCTATGCAGATCATGTTTCCATTGAAGTTGTATCTAGTGTGGTTGTGTAAGTATGTTTTTTTTTTTAATTAAAAATGAATCATTTTCATATTGATAATAATTTAATTTTCAGTTACTGTTTCAATAATATTGATGAATGTAAGCATGCATGGATTGTTAATGAACTTCTTCTTTTGTTGAGCACCAGTAATAAGTTAACTGTTTAAAATGTGTGAAATATATTCACTGAATTTACTGAAAAAATAATAGATAAAATTCAACCACTGACTACTCGTTTAATGGTAAGTAGTATATTATTTAAAATAATTTTAATACAATTATTTAAGTGTGTGTGTGTGTGTTTTTTTTTTACAATCAGTTCTTGTTAAAAAAAAATTATGGTTTTTCTACTAAAAATGTAGCTCAAGTGATTGATATGTTATGTGAAATTGCCTATTCAGAAGGTCCTGATGGTATTAACAATTGTTCTATTTTTCATGATGTAATTAAAATGTTTGTACACTAAGAAATTTGATCTCTGGACATTGTGTTATTGCATTTGTTTTAATTATAATCCTAAAATAATGTAGACAAACAGAAGTAATTAATATTATGTACACTTGAATTTATAGATCTCAAAGAGTTGGAATTATTGGTGCAATTATGTTGACTAAACATGTAGTTTTAATGTCTTTGGATGATGAAAGTATATCAATTGATAAATTTAGTGAAGATATGCCACTTACTAATAAAGCAAAGGATACTTATGCCTTTTTTGGTAATGTAGTGTATTAATTTTTTCTAATATGTTATACTCATTTATTCTACTTTTACATAATTTTTAGTTAGAAGAACCCAGTCAGATACAAATTCTCAAATTATGTTTTTCGACCAATTTGCTCTTATGCTGTTTCATGGTCATTATCTTGAAAAGATTTTCATGGTATTATCTATAAATAGTAAGTATAAAATTACTAAAATATTTCAGTTTTTGATAATTATTGTGTATTTTTAATGGATTTTAGTATTCAATTTCTTCAGTCATAAAAATAACTTTCAATAAAGTTTTTTAATCACAGATAATGAATACAATAAGTAAGTTGTTATTATAATTATATTTATTTATTTTATGAACATAAGTAAATTTGATCATCTCAATAAATATTTTATTTCATGTATATAGAAAAAAATATATAAAATCAGATATTGTTTGATAAATGTTAAAAAAATTAATTTGTTATAAAACATTTATTACATAATAACTTACGAGCATAGGCTATGATTTTATTAAGTAATACTTTTAGCTAAGTAAATATTTTCTATTGGATTATCTTATAAAGTACTATAGTATTATACATTTCAATATCTGTAATGTACAACTCTGAGGTCCCCTATTAATATGTGATTTCTGAGTGAAGCAATGAAGCTAGTGTTTTTACTATGATTTTATTTTTAAGTGTATATATTTTTGTACAGAAATACCTGTCCAAAAGTTTTGACTAGCAACTTTTTAAATCAGAATTTTGTTCAAAAAGGTACTATTGAGAGGTCATTTTTAAAATTCTTAATAGTTTTCTAAAATTTGAGAAAAACTACACAAATTTTGATAAAAATACCTGTAAAACTTTTTTTTTATCCAAACTTTAGTAAAATTTAGATACAAGTTGAAAATATTATGGGAAAGATTTTTAAAGAAAATTTTGAAAGTCTCAACGCATTTTCTCATAAAAAATGTCTTTCTCCTGCTCTCAGTTAATAGGGCGATATAAAACTGGTCGAGTACAAAATTATTTATTATTGTAATAGGTATAAATAAACTATAATTTTTTAAATAACGTATTCTTATATAAGCTGAGCTCCACTTTGAATTGTTTTATATAAGAAATTATTTAATGTTTCTTTAAAATTTAATACACCCACAAATATAACCTGAGAAGCGAATAATATTAGTTAGAATTTTAGTGTTTAGCTTTTAGATTCTGAACAAAGTAAAGAAGCTAGTGTTTTACATTTATGTTTATTTATTTTTTTTTTTTCTGTGAACATTTTTTTTTTTTAGAAATACTTGTCCAAAAGTCTCAATTAGCAACTTTTTGAGACTGGATTTGCTTTTAGTTGGTACTTTAGAGAGGTCATGGTCGTTTTTTGAATTTCTCAATTTTTTAAATTATTTGAGGGGAAAACTACTAAAAATTTGTTAAAAAAAAATAAATAAATAATCCGAAACCATCATTTTTTGATCTAAACTTTATGAAAATTTAAATTGATAAACCGTAATATGAGAAACATTTTGGTGTAAGAAAATTTTGAAAAAAAATTTTTGGACATTTTTCTACCACCTTTTTCTCATAAATTATTTTTTCCCTTTCTTTATTTATTAGATAAAAAAAGTAAAATATAGACAAGAAAGTCGGACATACATTGCTCTATAAATATTCTTTGCTTTTTGGGTCAGATATTCTTGGTGGGGTGTGTTGAAAATTACGACATTTATTGTTCTTTATATTATTAACTTCCTTCATTCAAAATCGTCTTAGAGAAGAAATGATTTATCATTTATTTGAAATTCTACACACCCACCAAGAATATCTGACCCAATGTCCAAAATTTCTTTTCTAACATTTCAAAATTTTTTTGTGCCATAATACCTAATTCTCATATTAATGTTTATCTATATTTGAATTTTCGTAATGTTTGGATAAAAAAATTATGCCAAATTTTTTTTTTGCCAAATTTTGGGTAATTATTACCCCTTGCTCCCCCCCCCCCAAAAAAAAAAAAAAAAATTGAAGAATTAAAAAATGACCTCTTAAAAGTAGCAACTAGAGAGGCTAATCTGGTTTCAAGAAGTTGGTGATCGAGACTTTTGAACTAGTATTTTTATATGGAAAAGTGCTAACAGAAAAAAAAACATCACTGTAAGAACACTAGCTTCTTCACTTCGTTCAGAATCTAAAAAAAATTGCTTATGAAAATATATTATAAATTATTTTGCAGATGCTCATAAGATTAAAGACCACAATATATTTGAGTAACACAATAAAGAAATGTCTGTTAATAATGTATTTCTCTGAATACATTCTACCATCTTGTAGTTATGGCCTGCACATAGAAAAGCCAAACTTTAATAACAACAAAAAGTAATATTACAATTATCAAATAATATAAAAGTATATGTAAGTGTATAATATTATTCATATTGTAATAATAATTTTGTGTTTAAAAAGCCATAAAAATCAAAACAAACACTAATAAAAAAAGACAAGAAAACCACCAAAGATAAAAAAAAGTGTTCACTGGAATCATTCAATGCATCAAATTTTTATATGACTAACTGAGTAGTAGATGAAAATATTATGGGAAATGAAGTGGACCTCAGTACTTACCATAACTATTTTCATAAAATAAGTATTAGTATATAGTTTATACTGACCTAGAAGTTTTTTTATTAATCCTTATTCCGAACAAATTATTTGAATTACATTTTGAATTTAGAAAAGAAAAGAGCCGGGTATACTTTGCATTATGGATATTTTTCGCTTCTCAGGTGAGACTTTTATGGGTATGTTAAATTTTAAAGAAACCATAAATCATTTCTTCAATAAAACAACTCGAGTGGATCTTCAATTAATATAAGATATTTTACTTAAGAACTATAAACTTTATTATTATTACATTTTTTAAAATTTTTTACGTTGGCAGTTTTATATTACATTATTAACTGTGACTGAGAACAGGGGGAAAAAAATTACATATATTAAAAATTTTCTTTCACCAAAATATTTTTTATATTATTGTCTATTTATGTAATTAAATTTTCTTAATATTTAGATTAAAAGTTTTAAAGTTATTTTTGTCAAATTTTGAGATATACCTGACCGTTTGGAGGCATATTCTGATTCAAAAAGCTGCTGGTTGAAACTTTTTTGAACAAGTATTTCTACATGAAAACGTGTATGCATATGAAAATAAACATCATTGTAAAAACACTAGCTTCTTAGCTCAACTCAGAATCTAAAATGTTATTCATATTTTAATTACTAAGACTGGTTAAATTTTAGTAAAACTTAATGCAATTGAATACTGTTTTTATTTAACTTCAAATCATTTTTAGCTGATGATTATTTTTTATATTTATCATTTAATTAATTAAATGATTTCTATATTCAACACTGATTTAAAATTGTACAATTGGATATTTGTTATCAAGAATAAATTGTTTAATTTATATTAATTTTTAGGATGAAGAGTTTACATCAGAATTATGTCCTGCTGGATTATTCTATTTGATGAAAGATGTATTGAAAAAATTTGACTCCACTAACCGAAATTAAATCTAAAGATACTGTTGGTTTTAACAGCGTTTCAGTAATGCTTACTAAAACAATATTGAACAATTTCATTAAACTATTTCCATATTTGTTTTCTGATTTAGAAATTCTTTCAAAATTTTCAAGGTAATTGATTTTGAAAAGAAAATATTTGAAAATAGTTTATATAGTAATAAAATGATACTTGTTAAAAACTATTTTATTATAGATAGTATTTTTGGGTTGGATTTACGTTTTTTGTTTTTCTGTCTGCTTTTGAGTAAAATATTTCGTTTTCATGGTTACTTTATTTAAATTGTAATAATAGTGTTAATATTAATAATAATAATTCATAATATTGATTTCCTTTAATCCCCCAAAACATATTTATAATTCATTGATTTTATTTGTAGTGAAAAAATGTCGAGAAGTGTACCAAGTTTTTTTTTTTAGAATTTATTAATGGCTCATAATGGCATTCTGGATTGTGCTAGAATGTTGATTTTGAAGTCTTTAGTAGTTTTGTTCCTGTGGAAAGATTTTAAATCATCTGACATTGATGATCTTTTCATAATTAATATACTTTATTCAGTGTAAGGATTCTCAACCTGTTTGGGGTCCATGTCCCTTTTTATACTATAGTATGATGTCACGCCCCCTTCCCATTATAAAATTGAAATGTGATTAATATACATAATCTTAGTATTATATACATATGCCATGACTTCAATTTTAAATATAGGTTACAAATTTGAATAAAATAACTCTATACTTAGTATTCTCCAGATTATTGAATATAGTTGATATATAATAACGCCCAATGATCACATACCTATCAACTAATAAAAATAATACAAAATAAAATATAAATGTTCAGGTGCAACATCTTCTTATCTTCAAATATTTTTACGCCTCTCCTGAAATTCTGTCTTCTTAGAGGGGCATATCCCTTAGGTTGAGAGTCCTTGATTTTGTGAATATCTAGTTACATTTTAAAGACTAGCATATTTACATTTATTTATTAATAATTTTAATTTATATGAATGTATTATTTATCAATTTTGTATATTCTATTTTAGATGCTTTAAAAAAAATAGACAAAGAAGACCGATTTAAATAGTCAGAGTACACAAATTAAATGCCAAATTTACAAAACAGCACTAATTTCAGAGAAAATTAAGTGCTTGAAAAAATTTTTGGATTTTATTCTTCATTTAGATACTGCTGTTAGTTTAGTCACTGTTTTACAAATTTTGAAAAAATATGCTCAAGAACTGTAAAATGTCATAGTATTGAGTAATCAAAAATTTAGTATTGAATTTTATTTGTGATAATCTTAAATTATTTAATTTCTTTAGGAGAAAATTGTTGAGATTTCTTAACTCAACAATCAATTAAGCAAATTAGTAGAATAGTTTGATTGATTAGTAGAAGAAGTTTTGACTATGGAATCAAAAACCAATCGATTAAAAACCTTACCAACTATTAATAAGTAAGTTTGTACAATTAATATTATTATTATTGGTTTAATTTATTATTTTTGCATTTAGAATGAACTTCAATTGCTTGCTTAAAATCATACTCAACTCCTTACTGGGATTTGTGAAAGGTGGTTTAAATTGCAGAAAGTGAATTGGAGTCTGACTGTATGGTAGTCATCTATCTATGTGATGGAAAATATAGTTCAAACAATAGAGAAACAAAATTCACGGAACAATCTTCTGGTAATTGTCAAAGAACAAGACATTATCATAACTAAATTAAATGTCTTATGTCATATATTGTTTTACAGTTTGAAAGGTTCAATATTATTATTAAAATTATTCTTATCTCAAGAAATGACTGTGTATCAACATTTATTTAAACTTCATACAAAACTAGTGTCAATGGTTTTAAGGAATTTACAAGTGATCAGAAGATAGATTAAAAATATTTGTAATCGCACAAAAGTAAGTTAATACTCCTTTTGTTATAATTCAAAGCTTTATTTAATACAAATATTATATTTAAGGTGGTCAAAGATGCACCAAGGAATTGTCTACCTAACATAAGAGTTACTTTAGAAGCTCAAATATTAAATGTAAAAAAAAAATGTTACTGTCATAAATAGTTATACCGATGCATTATGAAAAATATTGACATTAAAAGAGAAGAAATAATGGTCACATGTAAATATTTACATATTTTGTTTAAATTTATGAATGTAAATTTTAAGTTTATTCGTGGTTTTGTGATTGTAGAATTATAGTGATATTGACAAGACATCAAGGATGATGATGATGATAAAAGGAGCAATAATAATGATCAAGTTAATGATTTAATTAAACTTTTAGGTGATACAACATAAAATGATAATAAAAGTGAAAACTATGATGAGGATTCTGAAATTTTTTCAATTTTATAATGCATGATATTAATTTATTATTATTACTTATTTATTATTGTAATTTAAATTTTTTATAATATTTTGATTTTTCTATTATTATTATTTATTATACCAAGCTGTTATATATTAAATTTTATCATAAATAATAGTTTCTATTAAAATTTAATGTTTTATTAATATTTGCTGTAGTTATAAATCAATATGACAAAAATATCCTATGAAAAACATTAAAAATCCTATTGAGTAACTAAATCAAAACTTTAATACATATTTTTTCTTTACTTAGTGATACATGTAATAAACATCTTAAAACATAAGCTTAAATATGTTGTAGACAATGTAATTGTAAATTTTTTTTTGGTTATTGATGGGGTAAAATTTTTAAATTTGAGTGGATTACAAAAGTGTTTATTTCAATTTATTGATGGATAGGCAACAAGGAAGATTAAAAAATGTGTACCTTCACACCTTGGGGTGTTTTTCATATTTCAGGTGGGATACTCTTGAAAGTGTGTTAAATTTTAAAGAAATGATAAATCACTTCTTCATTAGACGATTCTGAGCGAAGCTTCAACTAGTACACAATAATCATCATCAGTTTTGCAGCATTGAACTAAAAAATGTTGAACTAAAAAATATTTTAGTTAAAATAAAAATAAAAAAAAAATTTTTTCATACTACTGTCTATCTATGTTTAAATTATCAAAAAGTTTGGATCAAAAAATGATGGTTTCCTCCAAGTCTTTTTTGTCAAATTTTGGATAGTTTTTCAAAGAAAAAAAAAAAAAAAAAAATTGAAGAATTGAGAAAAAATTTCCCCTCTAAAGTACCAACTAGACTCTAGTTACTAGAGGCAGATCCAGTTTAAAAAAGGTGGTGGTCGATACTTTTGAACTATTAGATCCATACGAAAATTGTTCACAAAAAAAAAAAAATAAATAAAAATAAAGATCATTGTAAAAACACTATCTTTTTTACTCTATTCAGAATCTAAAATATTGTATAATTTGAACACTATTTTCTCAAGTCAACAAAAAATCTTAAAAATAAAAAGGATGTATTTTGGGGTGTTCTTTGCTCTTTGGGTGGTTAACATTTGGTAGGTGTATTGCATTTAAAAAAAAAACCGATAAATCATTTCATCAATAAAACGATTCTGAGTTTCAAATAGTACATAGTAAAAATAATTGTTAATTAGGTTATATTTAACATAAATTAGGTACTCAGTAATTGGTGTGTGTGTGTGTTTAGTCTATTTTTTATATATTCATAAACCATCAACCTTTCTGTAATTATGTTTTTAAAGGAAAATTTGGATTGTGAGTTATTTATAGAGTTTACAACTATTTTTCAATAATACAGTTCAATAAAATCTATTTTTTTTTCAGATTTTCAGGAATAGTCCAATACTTATTTAATAACGAAGTAATTCTTTTCCATTATTAATTATAGTAAATTATTTATAGTATTTAATATTTTTCCATGTTTTTTTTTAATCAAAACTTAGTACAGTTTTAGATTCTGAATGAAGTGAAGTTTTTACAATGATGTTTATTTATTTTTTTTTCTGTGTACAACTTTTCGTATAGAAATACTTGTCCAAAAGTTTAGATCAATAACTTTTTGAAACCGTATTTGCCTCTAGATTGTACATTAGAAAGGTCATTTTTTGAATTTCTCAATTCTTCAATTTTTTTTTTGGAAAAAACTACCCAAAATTTGACAAAAACGACTCGGAAACCATCATTTTTTGATCCGAATTTTATGAAAATTTAAACAT
>JAIPRM010006563.1:0-18492 GCA_025469315.1 Stegophylla sp. TES_Ste_2020 | reverse complement strand
GTAAAAAAAAGTAAAATAAAAATCGGCCCCCCCCCAAAAAAAAAAAAAAAAAAAACAAAAAAAAATATATGATACAATACAAAAATGGTCCTGATAATAAAAATAATAATAATAAAAATAAATGAAATTGTCATTTTTTTTTCAACATAACCCTTTTGTGCGCAGCAGTAAAACGTTAATTATATACATATATATAGTGTTTCTTGCGTGATTTATTTAATAATCATAACACGGTCGTTTTAAATACATATACAGTTTGCCAAAACTCCGTTGCTCCCCCATATAGCTCCCATACATAATACAGTTGTCATTAAAAATTATCTCTGACGTTATTTTTAATGCACACACGTGTTCGTTTTAACCGCTTTTATTATTAGTTGGCAGCGTCTAATATAACACAATATTGTCTATACAGTGCCGCAGTGTGTAGTAGTTGGTCTGATTTTTTATTGACAGGAGCGCAGCAGTAGTAAATTTAGAAACGCGCACGTAATAATTGAGCCAAAAAAAAACAGAAATCAGAAATGACAATATTAATATTATCACATTATGTTTTATTTCGTTCGGTTCGTAGTATAACTCGAGAGTGGAGAACGAGCGAACTATAATATTAATAATATGCGCGCGTGCCGGTGTGCCAGATCGATAATAATATTATTATGCTGTTATAATAATAATAATATTACTATCCGTCGCATAAATAATTATTATTACACATTACATATTATACGGTGGTCCGGCGCAGTGTACGAACCCGTCATAATAATAATATAATATCGGTTACAACATACCGTGTTGGGGGGGGGGGGTTTTGAGAACTATGTTATTCCGATCTAGCCGATAAAATTCCACACGGGTAGTAGTATTAAATAATTATTTATACGGAGGAGCAGAACAGTGTCCCGGATTGAATTTCCTCCGGTAAGGGCGAGTGGGAGGAGGGGGTAGGGTTTATATTATTAGGAATATATATTATATTGTATTACAGATATTATAATATTACTAATGATATGCGCTATCGAGATTGTTGAACGCGATCGAGAGCAATATAATGTGTACGTGGATTGCAGGCTGTAGTTCACCGAAAACATCCCCATGGAAATCGGTAGTGAGAAAAAAAAACGCAAAAGTGAATTGTCGTTTTTGGTACGTGGTGTTAGAGGAGGACAAGGGGGAGGGGCGATTGCTCCACTTTGAAAATCCCCGACCCGTCAATTGGCTTACTCCGAAATTTAACATAAATTATTGAATTTATTTCAAACCTAATTCGAATAATCGAACTGATATACTCCTATTACATTATAATATCACTGTAAACTTTTTTATATTTATGAGCAGAAAATGCAAAAGGAAAATCGTTCAGTTGTGGAGTAACACGAAAACACCAGCAGTTTTAGGTTTTAATTGATAAGTTTCTACAAAGAGAAGGTGTAACGTTAAAATAAACTAAATTTACACTTACATTTCACTATGTATAAAACGTATATTGTATAATATCATCGTGTCAACAAGCCCAAAATAAATATTTATCAAAAATGTCAAAGATTAACAATTACTTTCATATTATATTATTGTTTCTATTAAGTAGATTAAAAGTGTAACAGAAAAAGGTAATACGTTTTACAATATTTAATAAAATATTATATATCACTTACAATGATTTTAGTTAATAAACGTATATTAGCGTTGAATTAGTTAATAGATGATATTATTATGGATTAATTTGGTGGTTTAAGGTAATATACTCGTATTCTTATCATTTTTTTTATTGAACTATCTACTAGCTAAGCAATTTCAGTCTCCTTTTGTTTCATGTCTGCTTATGGATTTGAGGCAAATCCGTTTTATATTTTTACCTTCCCCCGCCCCTCTTTTCTTATAAAATAACAAATTACAAATGCAAGTCTTCTTAAAAGTTATCTGGTACAGATTAATATGTCTGTATGTAATATTATGTAATACATATTAATATGTAATGGTCTGGGCTGTAATAAGGTTATCACCTACATTTGGAAGCTTTAAAATTAACATTAAATTGTTAAATATTAAAAACTACAAAACTAAAATAATCTACCAATTTATGTAAGTGTATCACAAACAAATAAACCATGGAAACTATTCACTAATAAGTAATAAATCATTTTAATTTTTAATTTTTACACAGTAGACATACTTCTAATTTCTATACAATATGTTCACTGTTCTCTCATCCCGATTATATAGGTACAATTGATAATTAATTAGACAATGATAATTAATTAAGTATAATATTGGAATTTTTTATTTTTCAAGCAAATTAAATATTTAATGTGAGTTTCGTGAAATATTTTAAGAAATTTAATTATATTATATTTATTATATTAGTTGTGATGGAAATATTGTTTTGTATCATATTGTATTATTACGAGTGTAAGCTATACTCACACGTATGCCAGGTTTTTAGTAGATCGCGAGAAAAGGAAAATGTCTGATCGAAATTGAATTCGAACCTACGTTTTCCACGACAATAGACCGTATCGGTTATCGGGACGGGAGAATCTTGTAATATATAGAAATCGAGTAACGCCATCGCGTTTTTTTGCCGTTCTTTGTATCTCATACGTCGTCAGCGTGTGCCAGAGCCGTAGGTCGTCAAAAACGCGATCGCTAAGGACGCAATATCATCGCTATATCGTTAAAATACGTGTTCAGCTCGGAGATGATAATTGAAAAATAACGTTTCAATAAGAAATCGTTGTAGTTGGGGGGTAAAATTGAATAATTATAAAAATTAATACTCGAAACGAAATAATAAACACTTCAAAATTAATGTTATTGTTTTTGTATATCTCATCTAATATGATAATATGAAAATTTAAAATGGTACCAACCAAATAAGAAAAATAATTTTATTTTTCTCAAAATGGTCACTCTTAACGTATTTACTCTTAACGTATTCCATTTGATTGCTTCAGTTCACTATACGTAACAGTTCGTATGTCCTGTGGTCTGGACTGATTCTAGTTTACGCCAGTAAGTGGAAGTCACACGAAGGGGGCCCAGGAGGAGCCGACGGCGTAAGTAAGGATAGGAGTAACGTCGTATAGTTTCAGTAAGTCGAGTTTGGTTTTTAGCGGGATGGGGCTTTTTTTTTGTTTAGTAGCGGGTCGCTTTTTTGGTTAGGTGTGTTATTGGAAACAGGGTCGAGGGTTTTTACCTCTATAGCCCCCCCCCTCCGTAAACATACCTACTTCACTGGATGTTACAACCATACTCGTGAGTGTGCACTCTTCTCGGTCTATTCGCGGACATGTACGACGACCATAGACGGGGCGACGTGGCGGTAGCGGGGGGAACGGATTCAATTGGGAAACTTGTTCGAGTTTTTAATATTTTATTGATCGGCTTTTTACGGTTTCGGGCGATTAGGGGGGAGGTTAGGTATGGAGCGAGTGCTACGCGCTTATATTACCGTCGTTTCGCGCGCGCGTTTTCGCGAAAATCGTGCTCTGTAAACCAATCACGATGACGCGGACGGAACTCTCTACGACCGGCGGGGGGGGGTGGGGGCGAAACGCGTATTAAGGAACTACGGTATGCGCGCATAGTCGTCGTAAAAATGGTAATTTATAGCGAACGCGTTTGTCGCGAGCAAACAATTTTAAATCGCTCGGCACATCGCCCGCCGCCCGCCACCTGTTCGGTCGTACTGTAGTGTGTTGTAGTAATATTATATTGTGTTTTACGGGTATTTGCTGATGGGATAACTTCTATTGCCTCTCCTTAATATAATATCACGCGACGCGTATATTATAATGTGTACGACGTGCACCAATAATAATAATATGTCTCGTAATATACCTCTATGCACGTCGCGTCGTGCGGCAACGAAAATGTCGCCGAGAAAACGAACTCCCGAAAATTAAAACGAAAATAAAAACAATATAAATTCCGCGCAAACTTTTTAGCTACGTGTGCGCATGCGCACGGTGAAACGAGCGCCAAATAGAGGAGGTACAATAGGATTTCCCGAAAGTTTTATTATTGTTATTTTTTTTTTTTTTTTTTTTGCTCCGACGACCATCATCATAAATCACCGAGTGAATTCAAATTCTGCCAAGTTAATTTGTCCCGGCGGAAGACGCGAAAACGAGAATGGAGGAGATGAAATTATCTGCGACAAAAAAAAAAAATAATAATAATAATATATATATATAATATACACAACGTCGTTAACTCGGGATCGATATAATTTTCGGATAAAAGAAATGAAAGAAAACACTGACATCGTGAAATTAATAAAATCGTAAAAAAAAAAAAAAAAAAACCGGACATACTTCGCACGATGGGTGTACTTCGCACGACGGGTGGTATTCTCTTGACGGGGCGTATTAAATTTTAAAGAAACGATAAATCATTTCTTCAGTAAAACGATTCTGAACGAAGGAAGTAAATAATATAAGAAAAAAAAAAATTTTCAAAAAATGTCCAAAATTTTTTTTCACATTTTCAAAATTTTCTCGCGCCAAAATCTTTTTTATACGATTTTCTATCTATGTTTAAATTTTCATAAAATTCGGAACAAAAAATGATGGTTTCCGAGTCGTTTTTGTCAAATTTTGGGTAGTTTTTTCCCCCAAAAAAATTGAAGAATTGAGAAATTTAAAAAATGACCTCTCTAAAGTACAATCTAGAGGCAAATCCGGTTTCAAATAGTTATTGATCGAAACTTTTGGACAAGTATTTCTATACGAAAAGTTGTACACAGAAGAAAAAAATAAAGAAAAAAAAATAAAAAAATAAAAACTAAACATCATTGTAAAAACACTAGCTTCTTCACTTCATTCAGAATCTAAAAAATCCGTACATATTTTAGGACAAATTTTTTACACCACGAGGCGTGGATAATTTTGGTGAGTGTGATAAATTTCGAAAAAAACATCTCTGAAATAAGCTTCAGCTAATTATAAAGAAAAATAACTTGTTATGCTTTTATAATTAACAGTAAACAAAACTACCTTTATATAAAATTTTCATTTTAAAAATAATAAATAAAATATCTAATTACGGATAGAAATTAGTCTTTGTTTAGATTAGCCGTAACTTTAATTGCTTGTAAACCGAGAGTAAGAAAACATGCAAGGAATTTATCGGCAAAAAAAAAGTTTCAACAGGATTAAGAATTGATTATTTTTATTTGAAAAATTAAGTGACTTTAAGGAGAAATAACTAATTCCGTACAAATTCATACTTAAAAATCATAAAGTTAATTAATATTACAAAAAAATATTTTTTACTCAGCCTCTTTTATATCCTACTATCAACTGAAACAGAAAAACAAAGTTTGATGAGAAAAAAGTGTTAGAAAAAAAGTTATTAAAATTATTTTTTCACAATTTCAAAGTTTTCAAAAACGTTTTAGCTACTCGTACTGATCCGAGCACTTTTTGAGTACAAAATATTCTTCTTCTTCTTCTTCTTCTTCTTCAAAAAAAAAAATTATACACATATTTGATAATAGTCAAACCACTGTAATAATATAAAATTGTGTCTTCGCTCTGCTCATAATCTAAAATAATAATAACAAATGCTATTAAATTTAACGCAATCATCCTTATGTCGCGTTACAAATTTTATTGGTGTTTAAGATAATTTTCCCTTTACACTCTATGCACCACGCGATCTTATTACGATTCCGAGTATAATACAAGTTGAGAAAAGTTGTTTACATTATACGCATACAACACCAAGACGTGTTTAACATATTTATTACGTTGCGGAAAACACGAGCGTGTGCTCATAAGAACTAGAGTATCAGGTTAGGCGTGTTGCACGTTTTTACTGCCCCCACTCCCTCCATCCATCCCTCCCCCAGCCATTACAAATGGCTCACAGGTCCACTAAATTATTAATTTTAATTCGACGCGATGAACGATACACGGCATCATAAAGAAAACTTTTACAAAGTGCATGAATAAACACTGTAATATTAATACGTCAAAATGAATAAATTAAAAATTATACTCATCGCATAACCCGTACCTAAGCTTGTTTGTTACTCGAATGTTTTGAATTTTTTTTTTTTTTTTTTAACAGTTTTTCGACACATAAACGCCTTGTTATTGAAAGAAAAATTCGTGATAAATTATTTTAGATTGTATTACATATTTTACATGATTAAATTTCTAGTAACAGTTTATTGTATAGTCGAAGAAGTTTTTTCAACGCACTTATAATAATATGTACAAGGCAATATACAGCTATTCGACTGTATGCAACGTTTTATTCTATTTTATTTTAGAACGCTAAGTGGCAATCTTATGAGTAGAATGTCGGATGAAGTTAATATTTTGATCCACTTTTATTGTGTCACATATTTTATACCTATATTGTTTTATATCTATAATTACCGTAGCTGAAACATGTGCACATTAGCTGAACATTAAAACGTATACGGATGATAAAAAAAAGTGTATTTCATAATGTTTTAAATTAAATTGTTTTCGAGAAAAAAATATACATATATATATACATAGTAGTAATAATAGTATTATTATAAGAACCAAATCCGTTAAATATGACAAAAAAAAAAAAAATAAACGTAAAAATGTCCTTAAGGGTACCTATATACGAATAATATTGTGACCAAAGTCAGGTAAATGTGCATGTCCACCTTTTTTTGAATGAATGAATTAAAACGTCCAAGACATCACTCATATCACTTGTCTAAAGTATGTGATTTTTGAAAAAAAAAAACAAATTTGTTATATTCAACCCTTTTTGATACAAAATAATATGTTATGAAATGTTTAAAAAAAAAAAAAAAAAACGTTATGTGAAAAAAATAGACATAATAATTATACAATATATATATATATTTGTATTTAATTTTACATTTAGTTTTCTAATACGTTTTTTAAAATTCTGGTTTTCTATAAATATCACAAACACATATTTTACATACATTTTATAACCAGTAAAATCTAACTTCAACAAATGTTTAGGTTTCATAGTAACTTATCCGTAGGCCTACAAAGTGGCGTATTTGTAAGGAAAAGAGGTTCATTAATAAAGGGTAAAAAAAAATAATATCAAATTAGATAAACTTTTGAATAACATAATTGAGTTTAGGTATAAATTAAATAGGTATTCATAATGAAGTTATATATTTTGGACCTACCAAAAAACAACGACATTTTAACAATATACATCATTAAGCAATATTATAAATAATTAATTAATAATATATAAGTAATATTATTCCTAGATATGCTCGCTTAGGTTTTTTACGGTCCGCACAAATAATTCCCGTCTGTAACCCTTTTATGGTTATCTGGCAAAAGTTTCGCTGCTCTTCGAAAAGTTGTCATTACTGAGTTCTCAACGTCATAGCCCCATGTGGCGTATGGTTATCTGAACATATTTTTTTAAACGGAGTCCTGTTTTTTACCTTATCTCTCAGTTAAATGTCAATTCGCACGAGTCGATTCGTTTACTGAAAAATACAGGCGCGTTTATTGTCATTTTATATCCATTAGAAAACGATTGATTGCAAATGGATTAAGTATGCTACGATAAGACCAAAATTGGCGTTGCAGAGGGATCGAAACATCCATCGAAAGGACTACTCACGCAAAAACAATACCAATAATAATTGAAATAAAAACACTAGACAAAAATGCTATTTGATTTGATTCGTTTTAGTGTGCAAATCGAATGGTGTTTAGATGAAAAATAAAACGCGTATTTTACATTCAAACCCGCGACGACGTTCGTCCAGAGTTATAAATTCGTTATTAATTAGATGATATTTTATTATTTCATTGCACATCGACTGAGACTAATGAATTCGAAATAACAACGTAAAAACTTATTGCCGACGCCCGACGGTCGGGATGTGCGTTAAATTGTTTATCGAATGATACCCATACCTACAATAATTGAATTTAGACTTTTAATTTCTCCAAATGCGGTTTTCGGTCGATCGCGGAAAATAATAATTTTGATTATACAATCGTGTGGTTTCGAACGAAATTCGTGTGTTGTGTATCAATGCAACGATGAGTGCCGAATACGAACAGCATATATTATGAGGAACTATATCAGGAGTGGCCAAAATTGTGGCTCGCTAGTCGCATGTGGCTCTTGTCGTGGCTCTCATTCTATTTTCGAAAACAATGATAATCTTATTTTCAATAGTATAATATTTTGTTTATTCATCACAATTTTAAATTTTAAATTATTGCTTTAAATGTATAAAATTTGAGTTTGAATTTGTGTTGACGACATTGTACAAATGGTTATTTTAACCGGTTGGTTTAGCATAAAGTCAAACATGAATTATTGTTCAGATGATATATATATATATATTTTCAAAGCTTTTAATTTCCATGAGTTTCTGATCTGGTCACATTGAAGTATGATCGATTCAGAGTTATTCCTTAATATGATGTTTAATTATTAAATATGAAAAAAAATTGGGATTTGGTTGTTTTCATCGTCGATTAAAATGATTCACAAGAAAATGTCATTTCGAAAATTGATTTTAAATTACGTGCAAAATGTGCACAGTTATTGATGTTTGGGTTCTTCAAAATAAAGATATTCTTACAAAATTTCATTACAGAGTGACGATTATTTTTAAACTTTTTACACTAAAATTCTTAAAGTTCTATTCCAACTCTATTGCATATTGACATTTGAAATCTGTTTTCAATAACAAAGACTAAAAAAGAATTTAAAAGACTTTTTTTGGCTCTTGATATAATTTTCATTTATCCGCGTGGCTCGTGAACATATTCATGTTGGCCACCCCTGCACTATATTATATGAGGTCATCGCGGGAACGTGGCCGATGAAAAGGGGGCGTATATTATTTGTGCTAAATTTGACCGAAATACAATATATATATATATATATATATTATATGCATAGTTTCTCGTATCGAACGGACATTGGAGTTTGTAAGACATAATTATTCGGGGGGAAGAAAATATACGAAGAGCGACGTGATTTATTCAATGTAAATATCGTGGAAAAGAGCAAAAAAAAAAAAAAAGAAAGAGGAAAAATAAGAATCGTTGTACAAACACTAGCTTCTCGCTTCACTCAAAATTAAAAAAAAAATCACACTACTATTAGCTTTTAATTTAACTTTTTTACACGTTAATGCCCTAACTTGGTAATTTGATACCATCCAGGACGTGTATATATTTTTATATATCTATTCGAACTAAGGCTTCAACAGTGAAATTAAAAACAGAATTGGGCGCTATTTATCCAATTACATGTTCACGTCGAAAACCCGGGCGATATGAAAAAACTGTATTATCCTACAATATACATGACTCATAATAATATTATATAATAATTTTAAGTTTGTACTATAGTACAGTAAACGAAGCAGTTATTGATTCTCGGACAGGATACTCTTGGTTGGTTTGTATTAGGTATTGCAATTTGAAAAAACCCGGTAAATCATTTCCTTCAATATAACGATTCAGAGTGGAGCTTCAGTCTACAGTTATACAGAACTATATTTTGTCAGTTTTATATTAAGTATATTTTTTAAGATTTAATAACAGAATAATTCATGTTTATTTTACTTTTTATCGAAATTTAAGTAATTGGTTCGTTTAAATATTTAAAGTTATTTAATTATAAATTGACACGAGTAACGTTTGAAAAAATATGGATATAATATTAGACCTGTATTATTTATATCATTGAAGAAATGATTAATCGTTTCTTTAAAATTTATTAACACCCATCAACAGTATCTAATTCGAGGAACGGAGAATACCTGTGGTGCGAAGAATTTCCGGCTTTCTTGTCTATACTAATCTTTGCTTGACTTTCCTTTATTTTATTTTACTATGGTAATCGAAAAAAAAAGACCAGGAAAAATAAAAACAAAAATAATTTTTTACATGCTATGACTTGTGATAATATTATTAAAACAATCATTATTGTTATTATTACTTATAAATAGTTTATAACATTATAATTTATTAAATACCTTTGCATTATGATTATTTTTACCAGAGATATCTCAAACTAAAATCTATTTAAAATACGCATTACACTCAACACTGGACTTAACATAAAAATACAATTTTGTATTATATAATTTTTAATTACAATATAATGTTGAATTCTATAATGGATGATTGTATACATTTTTCACCCTCTTTGAGTTGCATAAAGTGAATAAATATACGTGAAAACTTAAAAGCCCACTCTCTAGTAATAATTAGTTATTTTCCCATTGATAAAATTTAAATAAAAACAAAAAAAATATAAACATCATAATAAAACCTCTAGTTTCTTCGCTCCACTCGGGATCTAAAATTATATGGATGTAATGACAAGTTTGTTAATATTGGATGCCACACTCCATTATATAAAAAGACCGTAAACTTCAAAAGAAGCTATAATGGCGCACATATCTATATTCACTCCCTTCTCATTAATGCAAAAAAGTAAGGGATAAGGAATAGGTATTTATCAGCAGTTCTATACTTGATAATTACAAGGGATGATAAGTTATAGGAGGTAAAATTGGCAAAATATTATGCAAGCAAATATTAAAAAAATTATAATTATAACATTTATAACTCGAAATAATGACAAAAAAATGATTTAAGAATTAAATAATAGAATATTATCACGACATACAAATTAATATTTCATGGAACAAATTAATTTTTTCTTTTTTCCTTGGTCTTTTTTTTTTGAGTAATGTTTTTTACTTGTTCTTTTTTTCTTCTTTGATTTTTTTCCTAGGTTTTTTTCCTGGATTCCTTTACTTTACTTCACATTACTTTATTTTACATTTTTTTGGATCCAATAACCTGATAATTTATCACTTAAAATTTTTCAACCACCGTCATGTAGAAAAATTACAATAATAATATTGTGTGACGTATTCAAATAGGGGTTTGGAGAATAATACTCACGGGAAAATTTTTCATTTAGTTTTATAGCAATTCCAGGAATCGTCTTATAAAATAATAAAGAAAAACTAGAAAAACCGGCATTACCACACATTTGATTTTAATTGGATTAATTAATAATAGTCTGATGTATTAATGACGTCATTTTTTAGGGTTTCAAATTTTTAATTATATTATTCTGACATTTCTTAAACTGTGATTTAAACTGAAAATTGGGTTTCCCATAATATTTGTCGGACGTTGTTTTCAGACACTGGCTTGGCAGTCTTGGCACTACATTACAGGTGTAGAAAAATCTCAAAAATCTAGTGTCTTACCATTAAATTGGTTATTTTGGGTACGAATATGCTAATTTTACATTAAATAAGAAAGTTATTCATAAGTAAACCGCTAAATTGGTTTTTGGATTTCACTAACCGGCACGAAATCTCGTTCTTAAAGTGTGTACGGTATAACCCAAAGTGCACTGTATACACGTAGAAAGGTACCTATTAAATATTACTGATATTAAATTCTCACATGAATTGCGTACAAAAACGATAGAACCCCACGGTCGAGTTTCTTTTCATTATTCGTCCCTTTTTTTCTCTCTCTTTTTAATCAAAACATAATATTACAATAGTTTGTTATTGTTATAAATTATGTTTTTGGTTATTATATTTTCGTCGCTATGGTTATTAAAATAATCAAAACACGTCAGCTGTTGTAGTGTTGTAGAGTACTGCGCCATTTTCGGGTCTATATTAGACGTTACCCCAAAAACGAATGTGCTTGATATTATATTTGAACCGAGTGCGAGCAAAAATAGTATGAGCTATAATAGTGCCTATATTATACATATTGTTGTAACACCATTAAAGAAGCCGCTCAAATATATAGTATTTTAAACACGTAATCACGAGTATTATAGGTAATCCTTTGTTGACCTTTTACGATTTAGATCAATAAAATTGTTCGGTGGCCGTGCACGTAGGACTTATTATTTAGACTTTTTTAACCTCCTTGTGTTTGTACGTACGCACTAATACACACACACACCCACACACACACACACACACACACACACACACACACACACACACACAAATATAAATGTATTTAAGGCCAAAGATAATATATAATATATTATATCCATTTATGGTATTAACATCGTGATAAATGTGTGTGTGTGTGTGTGTATAGCACATAAGGATATAATATTATTCGATTTTAAAGTATTTCGTTCACAACGTGCGTGAAATGCGACATCATAATAGTATTATTATTATTATTATTATTATTAACATGTTATTCACGCGCGTTGTCGTGACGTTTATTATGTTTATTACATCGCGTAGACACGCAGTTCGCGTTTACCGTTTAATTCATTTCGGACATCTGCAAAACGGTAAATAAATAAATAACAAAATATTATTATAATATATTATTACGACATTACGCGCGCGCGCGCGTGTGTGTGTCGAAGCGCGTACTAATCGCATAATATATACATGAAAATAAAAGTTTTGTCTACAATCATAACCGTATCGTTTTGACGTTTTGGTATAATAATTTTCGTATAACCGCAGTCGTGTGACAAATCAGTGCGCGCATTGCAGTAGTCCGTTCAATTTGCATTCCTGTCGGTTTTCATATTATTATTAATATTGTTGTATTTACGCGTTGTCGTCGACCACTATATCCGATCAAAATGGAAAAATTATATAATATTTTAACCCCTTGGATTCCAAATGCGTTAGTCGAGTAAATATCCCACCCCATCCCCTACCGTGTAAACACGTCGCGGAGCCGAGTGAGAATTTATAAGAGATGTATTTTGATAAGGACATCAGATTTAATTGAATTTCTGTACATCAGATACAGTTTATAAATACGTTTGATATATTTATTGAAAACGATCAATACCAGGATTGATAAAAATGTATAGTTTTAGAATAATTATTGTTTTGGATTATTTAAATTATAAAAATATGTTTTTTTTTTTATAGTTTCAGGGTAAATCTACACATGGTAATACTGAATTTATAAAGAAAATCGAAGACTATTGGGCGACAACCAGATACGTCTTTTTTTTCAACATTTTCAACAGACAAAAATAACGTTTTAAATTCCAAACAAAACTTTTTATTTAAAGTATTTTGAAAAATTGTAGATTTTAGTTTTAGAGTAAGACGTATAAGATGTGATTTTATAAATAATGCTAGGCTGTCAATATGAAGTTAGAAAAGTCGTTGGGAGTTAGAAAAAATTGTTTTGTCCAAAAAATAGGCATGTCTGGTGGTCGCCCTAAGGTTTTCAATTCTGTAATTTTCCATAAAATATCTATGCATAATAGAATGTTTTGGAAATTTACAAAGGAATTTACAATAATACATTTATTTTGAAAATACGAAACGAATAATATTAAGTATTAAAAATAAAACTTAAATTAGAGTTTATTTCGTATAATTAAATGATGAAAATAGGGGGTCGTGGTCTCAAAAAGACTGAGAACCGCCGAAAAGACATACCTACCTAAAAGCCTTTCTAATATTTTTAATATTCTTAGGGGGAGGGGGGGGCAAAGATTGGGTTTAGGGAGGGCAACGCCCTCTCTGGCCTCTCCGCAGACACGGGCCAGGGCCAGACTTTTTTTTCTTCGTCTGAACAACGAGTACGTAATACAGTGGCGGCGGCAATACATTTTAGTACGTTTCGTTTAACATTTTCAATACCACGGACTGTCGGCCAACCACGCGTAACCGCGGTTCATCCGGGTGAACCAACACACACACACACACACACAATTTCAATTAAGACGCTTTCCCTTTCCGGAACATAATTTTTTTTTGTATTACATACATAACATCCACCGCCGTGCGCTTGCACGGTCATAATTCATTTTTTTCCCCCGCAGGCCATCGTCACCGTCCGTCCGCGAGCGCGCATACACGTATAAAGACGAGGATCATCCGGCGTAGACGTGCATTTTGGACCATTAATCCTTTTTTTTTTTTTTTTTTCATTTTTCGTTCTTATATAACCATTTTGTGAATGGATTTTCTCTGGGGCGTTAGTGACGAGCGTAACCGTCAAAAACCCTCGCTCCGCTTATACATAACATTATGTACACGTGCACAGGGCGACCGGTAAAAGGGGTGGCAAACTCGAGAAGGCGATTGTAAATTTCAAAAGTGATAAGATTTTTCTCACAAATTCCAGTCCCGTTTTCAAATAAGTTGTAGATAATTAGGTTTTCTGTAAATTTTCTTTAAATTTCTCATTTTGTCAATAAAATTAAAAGAAAAGATCATTAAAAATATATATAAATTATTTTGTAATTACCTATTATTATTTGTAAATGATTTTGAATATGCGTAGTTACTACTGCTAAATAAATATTCATATTCATATTAATATTATTAAAGTAGAATTAAAATATTTTGGAAAATCGATTTAACGATTTTGCAAGGTTCAGAATCAGATTTGGGGCTTATACGATAATTATTAATGTTGTTACGTTTGAAGTGATGAATAATCTTTTGAAATTTTTTGACCGCTTTCGCCCGCCATTCATCCCGTACAAGCTTTGCGTCGAAAAATGGTCTACAAGCACATTAACGTATAATATACGGCGGGGTTCAAGCTGTACCAGAGTTATTTTTCATTCATTTGTTCTTTTTTTTTTTTTTTTTTGCTGCCTACTTTTTTTTCCGTTTTTTTTTTTTCAAGAGAGAAAAAAATCTCTCAGAAAAGTGCGAGTATACACACATTTATATAATATAACATCCGGACCTTTAGATGAAAAATCTCGTTGTGTTAGACTCCAACTGTGTGAAAATTGTTATTACGCGACTTTTTTTCCACTGGCAAAGGTCGTTTTTTTTTTTTTTTTTTTTGTTCTTCTCAGTGTGAGTTCTGTTTTCGTAAAATATATATAAGTATATGTAATATACGCAAGCCAAATGGTCTTAGTTTTTAGTTATAACAATAATAAAACGGATATATTATTTTCAATTCTCGTTTCCTTGGCTCTTCCTATATATACTTTAACTCAAATTGAATTGTTTCATTGTGCCTGTGCGTGAGCAGGACGATTTTTGCACGCAAAAACGATAAAATTATATTTCGCGTGCGCATTCGTTTTTTTTTTCTAATTTAAGTCAGTGCCGAAAAAACGAGCAACTGCTCGTCAGTCGTCACAGTAAAATACATAATGTTTTTAAATGATTAGAATATGTTGAAGTAAAAAAAATCTCTGTAATCGTTTTCGAGAGCGTACCTGAAGTAAAAAAAAAAAAAAAAAAAAAACTGTTGAAATGACAGCTGTGAGAAATGGTGAAAACTATTTATGAACGACATAAAAAAAATCATAGATTTACATTTACTTTCATAATGAAAATTATTTAGCGTCAATTCAAAATTATTTATTAAAAATCTTAAGACTCTAGTTGTTCAAGGAAATCAGCTGATATTGTATTATTTTGCTGTAAATTTTTCAGTTTATCAAATGGATACGTGGGTAAATTATAATAAATACCAATGCATCAAATTCAAGAGCATTTAGTTTGTAAGATACTTTATGATTGGTCTAGGCCCTAGGGAGTGTTATTGGAAAGCCCAGACAGAAATTTGTGTTGACAGACCTCATACACACACACAATTGAGAAGAACTTTAACGAACTTAGCTCCCAGATTTTTTCAAATATCCCCCCCCAGTTTTTAGGAATTGGAAGTTTAAAACCATTAGGGAGGCTAAATGAATCAAATAATCATGTTAGCCCATCGAAATGTATATCTTAGTTGAGTTCTTGAAGGCCAGAAAGCCCACAAAAATTCATAAAAAATTTTAATTTATTTTTTACATGTGTCTACTTTATTTTTTTTTTATTTTTTCATACATAAAATAATATCATTAAATCATTCTATTAATAGTTGTACGTACCATCACAATCAAAGTTTTATATCAAAACACAAGTTTTAGATTTATATGCAGGTAAAATAACATTCTTAGACTGAGTTTAAAGTTGAAATCAGGAGTATTGAATCAGATAATTTCATGAGTTATAAATTGTAGCATTTAAATGTTTAGCTAACATTTCCCTAAGTTATAGTAATTTTAAACATTTCTTTTTTTCAGATTTATTATTTTGTTTGTATAAATGTAGTAGAGTAAAATACAAAAATAAGTGTTCATTGATAACTATATGTATTATCTGTCAATTATTCTCTTAAATTGTTTACTAATATTATTATTCTGATCACGAAAATGATTTCTACTTTTTTCTTGTTCTGTAAACCTTTTTTAACGATTAGTCGAACAGAGAGTATAAAGACTCGGTCAACGATTGCTGCTTATAGTATCTCCAAGACGGGCCGCAAGTGGATTATTCGAAGTGGAATTGCATAGATACAATAATATATTATACGCCCGCCCCGTTGTAACGGTGACGACACAATGACGACGGACGGGATATAAATCGCTGTAGAGTATTATGTCCGGAAATGCGTATTGTACATATATCACGGTGTGCTCTTCGATAGAATTCCATAGCGCTATTTCAATCACAAACCCTTTTTTTGTACAGTGATTACGGCGGCGGCGGCGATATCAATCGTGGACATAGTCTATATGCGATTAGGAACAGTGGCGCAATCAAGGGAGGTGTTTTGGGTGTCTGGACATCCTTTTTGAACAATATTTTTGGAAATTTTATTCAATGACCATTGGAAAAAAAAAAAAAAAAAAGAAATCCTTTAAACTATCCAATTATAACCTCTATTAATTCAGAAATATATCATGGTTAAAATAAACAAAATATTTCAACATTGTTCATTATTTTATAAACATTAGGTTATCAATAGGAGTTAGAACATCCATTAAAAATTTTTTAATTGACAGAATTGTATTATGATATAGTAGAAATCAAGAAACAAGACATCTATTCAATACAATAAGTATTGTTTAAACTGTTCAAAGTCTAATCAAATTATCTTCATTATCAATCTACCAACTATCTAAGTTACCTGTAACATATTTATGCTGAAAAATCCTTTTTAATTTTTAGAAAAACTAAAAAGTATGTTTTAAAAATTCATATTGTCGAATATATAAATTTTATTTATCTACTACGAATGACGTTATAAAAATGTTAACTCAGAGAAATGGCTGTTAGATTTCGTCACATGGAATTTCTATTCAATGAATATTCTTGTAAAGTGTCCATTAACACATTGATTATAATTTTATATAAAAATAATTACAGAAGAAATTTATAGGTGGACAACACCCTTGAAGAAATCCTAGTCGCGTTACCGATTAGGAGGTCTTAAAACAGACGAGAATAGCCGCTTGAAACTAATAAGTGGGAAGGACGTGACGGGCACTTCTGAGAAAACTGCACCCAGAATTGTTAATAATAATTCTCGTCGGACGACGTTTAATTATTATAATTCTGTCCGTCCGAGTACCGATCTGATAACACGGTGTACGTTCGTCACCTGTGCCAATTATTTCTGTGTGCCGGGTCACCCCGCGTGTCCGTCTCCGC
Source organism: Stegophylla sp. TES_Ste_2020 (assembly GCA_025469315.1). Lineage (NCBI taxonomy): Eukaryota > Metazoa > Arthropoda > Insecta > Hemiptera > Aphididae > Stegophylla > Stegophylla sp. TES_Ste_2020. The sequence continues at coordinate 1,028 of JAIPRM010006563.1, read as the reverse complement.
CGTCCTCGTGTCTTTCTCTCCTCTTCGGACGCGGTTTTGCGCCGGACCGAAAACAGACTCGAAAAGAATAATAATAATAATAATAATAATTATATTAACGAGTTCGCGCGGTGGTGGTGACGACAGACCGCACGTCCGCGGTTAAACGCCGACTGCAAATAAATTCGAGACATTTCGAGCGCGCGCGTCCAACACTGCGGACCAATAATAATAATTTGTCTTCGGGACGGTCGGAAAGGATTTTTAATATTTATTTATTTATTTATTTTTATGTAAATCGTTTCGTCTGACCGCGTTCACCGCGGCGGCGTAACGGGCGATAAAATTTCGTGCGCATTTGTCGTCCGGGCCGGAGATGACGGTTTGAAGCGAAAGCGCGCTCTTTGTTCGTCGGTCGAGGAGAAATTCCCGGACGAATCGCCGAGGCAAAAAAGATATTTTGTCGTTTTCTGCAGCCGTCATTACGCACGTATATATTGCGCGCGCCCACTCTGATATATAAATGCAAACCGTCCGCGCGCACGGTCTGCATTCTCCTCACTGCACGCGAGTTCTCGTCACGGTACTTAGAGATATACATATACGTATCATGTTATACACGGGGTGGTTTACCAACCTATGGGTCGCGACCCGAAATTGGATCGCCAAATATTTTTAATGGGTCGCATGGGATCATTGACGAAAAAGGAATATAATTTAGGAGAAAATATCTAAATAAATAACAAAAAAGCCGGACATACTTCGCACGACGCGGGTGGTATTCTCTTGACGGGCGTATTAAATTTCAAAGAAACGATAAATCATTTCTTCGGTAAAACGATTCTGAACGAAGGAAGTTAATAATATAAGAGAGAAAAAAAATTTTCAAAAAATGTCAAAAATTTTCTTGCGCCAAAATCTTTTTTATAGGATTTTCTATCTATGTTTAAATTTTCATAAAATTCGGATCAAAACATGATGGTTTCCGAGTCGTTTTTGTCAAATTTTTGGTAGTTTTTTCCAAAAAAAAAACTGAAGAATTGAGAAAT
>JAIPRM010006562.1:0-18494 GCA_025469315.1 Stegophylla sp. TES_Ste_2020 | reverse complement strand
TGAGAAATTCAAAAAATGACCTCTCTAAAGTACAATCTAGAGGCAAATCCGGTTTCAAAAAGTTATTGATCGAAACTTTTGGACAAGTATTTCTATACAAAAAGTTGTACACAGAAAAAAAAATAAACATCATTGTAAAAACACTAGCTTCTTCACTTCGTTCAGAATCTAAAACTACTATCTGTAATATTTTCATAATGTTTTAGTTAAAACTGTACTGAAATAATTATAATATTATGTAAAATAGAATTAACATGTTGTTGTTTGTTGTGTTGTATGAGGTCCAAATTTATTTCCTCATCGAATTATAATAACATGCACATGCCGACGTTTTAACATTTCAACATGTTAACTGTAATAATGATTATATTACTATGCAGGTCGACATTTTTATTACAATAACTACGCAATTATGTTTAACCCGAAGCAGTTAACGATACCTCGTTTACAGCATTCTCCCATAATAAAAAATTAGTCATTAATTGCAAAAACGCCCAAGTCGATAATAAACAAAATAAATGTGTGCATTTTTAACGATTATTTAATCTTAAAAGTATATTTGCTCATTTATGACCGTCGTTTCTAATTAATACAAATGTGGGCTATTTAGATGGCACGACACTTATATAGGTATTAAACGCATTAGCCGATATTGATCTATAAGAGGGCGACCACCATGTTTTGAAAATTTGTAAAACGGGACACAAAAAAAGGATAGTTAAAACAATACCGATTCAGATTCATCACAAGAATATGCAGCAGCATTTTAAAATACTTAAATTTGAAATAAATGCTCACGGCAATTTCATTTCTTACAAAATATAATTTTTAAATTTAGGTAACGCAATTAATTAATGTGGCATATATGACAGGGGATGATGTATTTGTAGCATCTCAATAATTTCTCGGACCAGTAGACATTTATTTCAAATGCTTGAACAATACATTTTGTTACTGTAAAAAAAAAATTATATTTTTTGGATAACCCTAAACACGCATAAAATTATGAAAATAAGTGTACTGTTTGTACTTATGGGGAAATTAAATATTTACTCTAATGATTTTTATTACAAAAACTTTTAGTTCCTTATAAATACTTACAATCTAAATTTTAGTAATCTGATATATGTTTCTTAAGTTAACATATTCGGTTAAATTTAATTGATATTTCCTAATATATTATAATAAATCATTGATTTTACTATATAAAGGTTTGAAAATTATCAGTCAATGTTACAACTGTGCATAGTGTTTAAAAAATGGGTAGGTCAGTAACGGAGAACATATTGAAAATTACAAAATAACGCTCTTTTATTAGATAACAATAGGAGTTATATTTACTATTACAATGTTAATATAATTTAAATTTATTATTTTCAAAATACTAGAGGTATAATGGTATAGATTAAAAAAAAAAAAAAAAAAACGGGACAAAAGGCATCCTGTAGGAAGTTTTACAGGATAACAGGACAGGGAGAAAAATTAAAGGAAAATCCCATATAAAAGAGAACGTAAGGTCATTATTAGATAATAATTTTTTAAATAATTCACTCAGAATCTAAAATTATTTGATTTAATGAAAATAAAATATTGACAAGACAAAATTTTCAGAAAAATAAACTATAAAACGGTACCGTTAAAATTTTTCTGAAAACATTTAATTGAAATAAAATACAAAATATTTTTAATCATTTTCTCATTCAGTCTAAAAAAAAAATAAAAAAAGAGTTGTTTTGAAAAGTTTTGGCATTTCTACGATTTTCAACGTGTGTATTTATATTACATTGGAACGGCAAATGCGGCGGAATCTGTCTGAAACGAAACAGAAAGCACTTAATTATTATAATTGTTCCCCCAAAAAGGTATACACTACATATTAAGTAAATTAACGACTCGTAAACACGTGTTGTTAATGCAGACATAAATAACTTCGTGTCGATAGCATATTTAGCATTTATTTCGCTACGGCGGTCAACGGGTAGTTTTCGTCAGGTGACCACGTTCGTTCGATAAAAAATTCGTTTAAAAATGCTATAAATGATATTGTATCAACACTCGACAGGCCCATATACTCACATACGGATTATACGGGAACAGTTTTTTTACGACGCACAAAAAGGTTAACGACTCGGTAATAATTATTATTATCAAACAGAGTGAAAAAGGAACTAGTATTAAAACATTAAAAAAACAATATTATTTAACAACTATTTTAAATATTTATGAAAAAATTCGAATTAATAACAGTTTCGAAATTGGTAATCGTTATAGAATAAACTTTTACGCCATTAAAATCGCCAAAAAAAAAAATTTGCATTTACAAAAATGTTTGAATACCACCGACATGGTCAGAAGAGTTCCAATTGAAATTAGTGGATAACGGTTTACTATTTAGTATACGACATAATAACATAATTCTTACAATTAACAAGATTTTGAATAGTAGCCTTTATAAAATAATTAAAATTTCTTAAATGTTTTTTATTCATTAATATTATTCATGTTTTATATTCTGAGTAGAGACAAAGAACTAGTGAATTTTCAATAACGTTTATTTTTATTATTTTTTTTGGAAAAATTTTGTCGTATATTATAAATACTTATCTAAAAGTTTCGTACAATAATTTATTTTTTCAAAAGATCATTTTTCAAAATTTTTAATACTTTTCTAACAGAATTAAATCATTCCACAATATTAAAGTACAAACAAGAAATCGGTTTTTTTAAAATTCAACACAGCCACTTACAGTATCCCACCCGAAGAGCAAAAAACATCAATGGTGTGAAGTTTGTCCAGTTTTTTTTATTTCATAAAATAATTAATTATATATAAATATAATTTTAATGTATTAACAAATTAAACGTGATCTCTGAAAATAAAGTGGTTATTTCCTTCTTATATTTTATACATAAATAAGAATTATATGGAATTGATTAAAATTAATTTTTGTTAATGAAAAAAAAAAAAAAGTATTCTGAAAAGGCAGAAGGGCTCCCAAGACTTAGGGCTCCAATGCAACCATATTCCCTGGACATTCCCATATTTACGCACTGCTGTCAATTACAAACACAGAATTAATTTTTAAATTGATTGTTTGTACAATAGTAAATATCATTCGAAAAATAACAAGATATTAATATTCTTTTTGATTTTTAAAAAAATATTTGTAATCATATAAAATCGCGATTTAAAGTTCTGATTTTCTTTCCGGGTAATTTTTCGAAAAGTTATTGGTAAAAGACATCATTCGACACTTATGGATGATTTTGGAAAATATCTGTATTAGTATTTGCTCTATGTCACTTTACGCGACCAAGTCAATCCTTACGCAAGCCGTGCAAGCTGCAAGTAAGTGAAATGGGAACATTTCAGTAGGGTCATAGGAGTGGCCTGGTCAAAAGTGTCGCGGAAATTTGAAGCTCATGATAAAAGAAGCAAAAGATAGTGGGAAAAACAATATTCATTTTAATTTTAATTGTTCATTCTTACCACGTCGAGTGCAGAGAGAAACTTTTTTTAATAACGTTATCATCTTTAATTCATGTTTTGCTGTTTTGTAGCCCAACCAGGTTCCGTGCGTTTTTGGTACTTGATTAAAACATTAATTATACATTAAGCCCCTCGTATACGTACAAAAGTAAATTCGACTATAGTATTTTTTAAGTTGAAAGTCAATAATCCGGTATTGTTGTTATACCCAAACAGTTGTTCGAACTAAATGCACTAAAACGGTCAGAAAAGAAAAAAAACCAGGTTAGGTTAGAAACTCGATAAAAAGGAACAGCGACAAATTTGCTCTCGTAGGCGATAAATTGCTTAATCCGCCACTAACTAGATTTCAAGATGTCCGCGTCCACGGAAATCGTGCGCTCCCTATTCCAGTGATGTAACCTGGCGAAAAACCAGAACTTAACTGATCTAAAATATTTAAGGGGGTGTTCTAATCAATTGTTTGTTCTTACAAGTTTTACAAGGCGTCGGACTGCATGTTAACACTGGCCCAGAGAAACGTTGAAATAAACGAAAAAAAAAAAAAACATTTGATCAGTTATCGGTTTATCACTGAAAACAAATAACAACAAACTAAAAAATTAAATGAATAACTGAAAATAACTATTGGATCCATTATTTTTTGTAGCTATGAAGGATTTTATTGTTCTTGTTACTTTTGTGCCATTTGAAAGGATAATTTTTAAGGAAATTATTTAAATGGAACTGATTGGATCACAAAAACGTTCATATTTTAATTCATTTAAATAAAAATTTGAAACAATTTGACTAAGAACATAAAAAAAAAAGCCTAATATTCTTTTGTTTAATATATATACATTTTAAATTAATTTCATGCATTTTAGTAAGGAGCCAAATATAAGTTTTATAAAGTTATTCTATTATTTTATATATTATTCTTCATTGATGTTACAGAATATTCTCAATAGTTATAACTTATAAATTTATGAACAAAAATAGTATAGATTTTAATTTCATACAATATTTTTATGAAGTGAATTAAATGAATACTTTTTTTTCGCTTGTTAACTAATTATTCATAAGTTGGTTAATTTTTTGTTCATTAGTCGATTAATTATTCATTAGTTATTAGTTAATGGTCAACTAATTATTCGTTAGTCAACAAACTATATTTTATTAGTTGACTAATTATTCGTCAGGCATATCTCTGTAACTAATTGAGTACTAGTGACTTGGTCGATAATTATTAGTCGGTTCAAGGCCGTAACTGAAAATAAATTTCGGGGGGGGGGGAGCAAGCCAAAAATAACCTTTGTTTTTTTTAATTTGCTTGTTAAATTATGTACTTGAGGGTTGAGGGGCTTCTGGACGACCTTGGTCGGTTATGCCCATCACTAGTCCGATCCCCTGGTTTTCATTATTATTATTTTTATTTTTTAAGTCTACGGTTTACAAAAAACATTTTCGTATAACAAGTGGGTTATTCAAATAGATATTAATCTTATGATATTAAATGTACGTATAAAATATAGATATGTCTTATGTATTTTAACCACTTATAGTCTTTCTTAATTTTAAGAGGTTCAAAGATTTATATTATTTGCACGTCTGTGGGGGAGGGGGGAAAGGAGGAGTAAAATAATATCCTGGCCAACTCCCTCCGGAAATAGTTTCATTGTTTGTTGTCTTTCGAATAACCGATCGATCGGAATGGCACCGAAATGCGCGACAAATAAATCATTTTACAATAATTAAAAATATTTGCGTAGCGTGTATACAAAGCGTGTAAATTCACCCAGCAATATCCAGCAATGGCGCAATAAATCGCATTGGGCCTGGACACGGAACTTTATGTGGTTCGACGAACTTTGTTATCTCATTACATGATAAACTACAATAGGTTTTACTTGGCATACAATCAAAAGTTTTAGATCTCATTCGTGGCGGATTTCATTTGCATAGAGGAATACGTATGTGCTCGAGTAGAAAACACAATGTGGACGTATAGCAATCGTGTGTGTGTTATTTTAATTACTATAGTCATAATGAGGTGAATTAATCCATTTTCCGTTAATCATAAAAATACTAGAAGAATAAAATTATACTCGTTACTGAAAAGTTTGAAATCATCATTTAAAGTACAAATTTCACAGGTGACAATGAGGTTTAATCTTTATTATAGTATTATAAAATGTTATTGCGACCATTAACTAATGATAAAATATTATTAACATTTGATTTTTATCGATTTCCTATTTTTAGATTCTGAATGAAGTAAGGAAGTCAGTGTTTTTAAAATGATATTTATTTTTTATTTTTCCTAGTTTTTAGATTCTGATTTCTTAAATTTTGGAAATTTTTTTTCTAATATTTTTTTTTCTCATTACATTTTTTTCCTCTTTTTTATTTATTAGATAAAAGAAGTAAAGTAAAGTGAATCAAAGATAAGTAAAGTGTAGACAAGAAAGCAGGACATAATTTGCACAATGGATATTCTTCGCTGTTCAAATTAGATAGTTTTGGTGGTTGTGTTGAAAATGACCAATATCATTGATCTTTATTTTATTCATGTCCTTCGTTCACAATTGTATTATTGAAGAAATGATTTATCGTTCCTTTAATATTCTACACATCCACCATGAATATCTCACCCTATGTGCGAAGTATGTTCGGTTTTTTTGTTTATACTTTACTTATTTTTTTTTTTCATCCAAATTCTATTAAAATTTAAACATAGATAGACAATAATATGAGAGATGTTTTGGGGCAAGAAAAATTTGATGATCAACAATTTTTATTTTTAGAGTAAAATTTGTTTTTATTTTCTTTTTCTCTATTTATTGTTTTTTAAAAAAAGCACAATAAAGTAAAGTAAAGTATAAACTTAAGTAAAGCAAAGGTGATAAAGTATATACAAGAAAGCCGGACATACTTCGCACCACGGATATTCTTCGCTCTTCGGATGAGATAATCTTGATGTGTATATTGAAAATGATGACTAATATTGTTGTTTATGTGAACTTCCTATCTTTTTTTTTTTTTTTTTTTAATATACATTGTAAAACCTCAAGCTTTTTGTTTCTTCCATTCTGATGTTAAGTTATATTTCAAACGTAGTAAGAAATTTCTTTTATAATATTCAATATATTCGAGTCGCGTATCTATCAACTAAATTTTGAAAATCTTTTTTTCTGGTGGTGGAGGGGTACTATACTATGGGGGCTATACTATGTTGTCTCGGGGTACAAAATGTCCGAATACTGCCCAGTGTACACAGTACAATCGTGTTTATTATGTATGTATAACCCAAACGTTGTGTGTATTTATGTTGCCGAACGTGGTCAACATTTACAGGTAAATATATTGCGCGTTTATTTCGACACTGGCGTTTAGTCTCTATTGGACCGAAAATCGGTTTAATATGAAGTTCCCCTCCCCCCCCCCTCAGCGCCCGTCTCATAACCGGTGTGTCGACTCGGATCGGTTACGAAACACGAGTCTTAGTTTAATTTTTAACGTAAACAGTTTCTCCAAATTAATTTCAATGACGTTTTCGTGTTTACCGTGGCGTTAACGCGGGTCACGTCGAAGAGTCGACAGACCGCCGGTGCAGGAGTCGAGCGTTTAACGATTACACTGATACGCAGTGAATGTCAGTATGCAAAATGATTCAGCTGGGTGAGGCATTTTTAAAGTTTAATTATAAAATAATGTATACGAACGAAAATGTATCATTGAAACGAAGTACGTAACGTGCCATTTAATTTAGATTTTGAGCAGAGCTCCTTCGCTTTTGATTTTATAATGATGTTTATTTTTTGTCGCTTCGGGAAACACTTTTTTTTTTTTACAGAAATACATATCCAAAATTTTCGAACGGAAATCATGCCCAGATTGTACTAAAAAAATTGAAATTTTTCAATATTCTCATTACTTTCTCAGAGCCAAAGCGAAAACTATCAAAAAAATTTACAGAAAACAGTAAAATTTGGCGTAACCGGAAATTTCATAAAATGTTTATTGTTTTTTAGCATAAATTCGAAAATAATGGAGCTAGAAATTTGAAATTCCCTCCAACTACTAAACATGGGTCACTTGATTAAAATTTCGAAAACATTTGACCAATTTTGAGTTGAGTATAGAATTTTGAAAATATTGGAAATTATTGCGTCGTTATTTTTTTAAATAATACGATTTTATAGCATAAGAACGTTGTTTACCACTCTTCTGTTCCATGTTTACTAAATGGTATAATATCATTTTTAAGCTTATAATATTTAGTAATCATTCTTGTGTTGAACTGCTATCGAGAAAATTCATTTTTTAAATTTAGCCGAAAAACAGTTCAAAAGTGTACATCTCATATTATTATAATAGCTGTAGTAATTTTTCATTCGATCAAACTTTTGCTGACACGCTCAAGTATCAGTGGACCAACATTGTGCGAAATATCTCCCCCCCCCCTCCCCGCATGAATACGCGTAAAGCAATTTATTTTACGATTGTTATGATATTATAATATAGTTTCTCCGTGGTAAAGACACCAGGAAAAGTTTTCCGTGACAAACACGCGTTTGTTTGCAGGCATTGAAAACCACTACGAAGTCGATTTCAGGAGTATAATACATATGTAAACATTGTAAACTCCATCGATTGATGATAATCGCACCTATGTAAATTTGACCGGTTACCAGTGTTGAGTTCCGACCGCAAAAATAATATGTAGATAAATATTATATAACTATCTAATCTAGAGCAATATGAAGGTAAAATATTAACATTTTTGTCTAGATAAATAATAATATGTAGTCACAACTTTTCGCTATGGATTTTTACTACATAATAGTAATTTTTTACTTCTATTTTATTGACTGAGTAATGACAAATAACCAGGAAAACTTATTTTATAATTTTTTTATAGAAATTATAGTATTATTATATTTATAATTCATTGATAAATTTAAAAATTAAATATGTTCTTCATAAAAATACTAATTTGGTCCAATCATAATTTGAAGTAATATAATATAAACAAAAGTCAACTTTTTTGTCTATAACCGTTTGTAGTTAGAATTTTCGGGGAAATGAATTAGTTTTAACTTAAACACTTCAACGTACATAAAAGAAAATTGGTTCAACAGATATTTTTAAAACTTGGTACCTAGGAGGTAAATTTCATTGTAAATATTTTGGTACAATAAAATTTCTTTCAAACGAATAATTAAACATTTTACAAGGATTTGATTGAAAAAAAATTGGAGAAAGTACGGACAAATTTTACGTGGTTTTTGTTTGTGCGCGTGTGATGGAATTGCATACACGAAGAGCCGTGTCAAGACTTTTGCAGTTGTAACTTGTAAGCCTTTCATGTACATTTCATTTTGTTTTGCCACATTTGTTGTTTATACTGGGAGTTACCCGATTTTACTAAAAGCATATTTTTCCTTTTTTCACCAATTCGCTTTTCCGCCAAATGCATTTCGATCAATAATTTATATTTATATATATTTGATAAAACTGAATTGTTTTTTTTTTTCGCTTGCTTTTATATCGTAAACTATTATTAGTTTAAAAATGTTTGAAGCATATTTGCTTAAATAATTTGAAACAAGACATTATGTATATTACAATAATATAATTGTTATTATATATATTTTTACACTACCATTTTGTATACATTTGACTTTATTGATTTTATGTAGGATGTAAAAAAATAATTATAATATAAACGATTTGATAACCCAGTAGATATTTACATAACTACATGCATGTCTATTAACTAAATTTAGCAACGAGAAAATTCTGAATATGCGCCCAATCTGATTTTTGTTTAGTTTCAAAATTCAATATTTAGAACAATTATAATTTCTGTTATTTAAATAATGTTGTTGTAATTTATTGTTGAAAAAAAAAGGTGAGAAGGGTTGTAAAGTAATTTCATTAATCCATAATGTTACTATGATCTTATAAATGTGAAAGTTGAATACAAAATATCTAAAAATATGATATTCACGAACATAAAATTGAACTAAATTAATTTTATCATCAAAACTTAATGCGTTTGATATTATGTACGCACTGTACTGTAAAAATAGTAATTTCGTTACTGTTTTTAAGATCATTAAAACGAAATTAAACTGTTAAGTATAAAACTGGCATTGAGTTTTATTATCACCGATGAGTATTGTTAAATTATCTTCAAAATATAATCTAAAATACTTTATTGTCTGTATGAAAACAGTTAAACCAAAATATGGAAATGTAATTCCTGGTATTCAAGACCAAAATTAAAATCGGAAAATAAATGCCAGTATTGTATAAAATCTTATTTTCTGTTTCAAAATTTAAATAAATATCTAAAATTATGGATCTTTAAGAACTATAGTTATTATTATTCAATCAATTAATACATTAAACACGGAAAATCGTTTCATTTTGGTACTTTAATAATCATTAAGTGCATTTCGTTACGTTTCAGCGATGTTATACAATATATCACAGTACCTATGTGTATTATATTCAAACTTTTTCAAAGTATTTTGATTATTATGTAACAGTTTATAAAATTAACGTTTTTAAACAGTATCTTACAACTTATGTAACATTATTATAAAACACATATTTTCCATAGGGCTCATGAATTTCTCGAGTTATCAAAAACAAACACAATGAACTACTTATTTTGTCCAGATTTCCAAAAGAGTATTCTGTTTTAATCAATATTCGTATTTGAATAATTCATTTATTTTTATTAAGAACAAGAACTAAAGTTTTAAGTTAATTTCAATCTTAAACTGATAATAAATCACGGAAGAGTCAATAAATTAATTGAAACTATTTTTCGATAAATAATGTATCTTGTTAATTTTTCTAGATAATACACAACACTGCTAATCTGTAATAAATTTACTTCCATTAATGTCAAACACCTTATTTTTTAACTCTGTTAAAACCTATTTATTCATATTGACTTCAGTTGTGGAGAAACGCGAAAAAATTCAAATATAAACAAAATTCAATCATTTAAAAAAAACATTGCCTCCGGAAGACTAATTAACGCTATGAATTAATTAATAAATCATTAAAAATTAAACAGTAACGATATATTAAGCTAAAATTCAAACAGAAAGGGACATCACTGGATGGCTTCTTTCCCCATAATAACATGTAAATCATATCTTTTTAGATTCCGAATGAAGTGAAGAAGCTAGTGTTTTTACAATGATGTTTATTTTTTATTTTTTATTTTTTCTGTGTACAACTTTTCGTATAGAAATACTTGTCCAAAAGTTTCGATCAATAACTTTTTGAAACCCGATTCGCCAACTAGATTGTACTTTAGAGAGGTCATTTTTTGAATTTCTCAATTCTTCAATATTTTTTTTGGAAAAAACTACCCAAAATTTGACAAAAACTACTCGAAAACCATCATTTTTTGATCAGAATTTTATGAAAATTCAAACATAGATAGAAAATCCTATAAAAAAGATTTTGGCGCAAGAAAATTTTGAAAATGTGAAAAAAAATTATGGACATTTTTTTTTTCTTATATTATTAACTTCCTTCGTTCAGAATCGTTTTACTTAAGAAATGATTTATCGTTTCTTTAAGATTTAATACGGTACCTTAAAAACATATTCTTGTACCATCACCACCTCACAAACCAAACTTACAAAAAATATTTTCTGATTTCGTATACATTACGTTTTAAATCCTAAGTGGTGTAATATCATCACTTGTATGTATAAATATGATCGCTGTATATATAAAATATTATGATAAAAAAAAATTGGTTATGTATAATATAATAATCATTAATAATAAATTACGCACACCGTCATTATGACCTCATGATAATCGTTTTTGATGTCTAAAAAAGTAGTGTATAAAAACTGTCGACAGTGTTCCACCGAGATCAAAATCGAATGACCCGATTTTAATTGTAAACATAATATTCTAATGCCAGTATTGACAACAGGAAAAAACTAGTCAATCCATCCGTGATATAAATATAATATGCTAATCGTGTAATATATACATGTGCGTACATGGAATAAATTGGGACAAATACCCATTTATAAGATACGAAATCAAAAAAACAAAACATTTATTCAAAAATCAAATTAAAACTTTGATTTTTAATTAAAAATTACGCGTACGCATTCGGCGTTGCTTTAGAACCCAATTTATGTATTAACCAAAATGCATAAGTCGTAATAAATGATTTTTTAACACTACCTATTATAATACGAACGTTTACAAACATCCGAATACGGGGTGACATTTAAATTTTTATCAAAAGCCAGTTTTTGCACATTTAAAAAAAAAACCACAATTACAACCTTTTTACACGAATACGGTAACACATGGGTTCAGAACAACATGGGTTAATTTAATATATAAATTTATTATTAAGAAAGTCATTTTTAAAAAAAAAATAGGTAATTTTTAAAGTGATTTTCTGATATTTATAGGGTCATTTTTCGAATATACTGAGTCATTTTAGCCTTTTCTTTTTTATATTTTCAAAAAAATATTTTTAGTTTAATGAGTTCCTGGCCCAAATTACAACGAATACGTAGACGAACGAAAACGTAGATCCAACACAAAAATGTGTATACAGAAAAAGAAAGAAAAAAAAAGAAAATAAACATCTTTGTAAAAATTCTAGCTTCTTCACTTCGTTCAGAATCTAAAATGATAGATTTTAAGGTGTTTTACAAAATGTTAGGCAGTTTTCTCCAAATTTTGAGAAAACTATTGAGAATTTCAAAAAGTAAAAGTACCATCTATAGGAAAATTTAATTTCAAAAAAATTATGGTTGAAACTTTTGTACAAGTATTTCTATACGAAAAAGAGTACACAGAAAAAATAAAACATTTTAACATTATTGCAAAAACACATATCTTTACTTATATTCTTCACTCCACTCAGAATCAAAAATAAAAAGACGGACATACTTCGCACGATGGGTGTTCTTCGCACGACGGGTGGGATTCTCTTGACCGCTGTATTGAATTTTAAAGAAACGATAAATAATTTCTTCAATAAAACGTTTCTGAACGAGGGAAGTTAATAATATAAAAAATAAATGAGAAAAAAAATGTCCAAAATTTTTTTTCACATTTTCAAAATTTTGTTGCACCAAAATATTTCTTATATGATTTTCTATCTATGATTAAATTCTCATATAGTTCGGATCAAAAAATGATGGTTTCCGAGTTGTTTTCGTCAAATTTTGGGCAGTTTTTTCCAAAAAAAAAAATTGAAGAATTGAGAAATTCCAAAAATTACCTCTTTAAAGTACAATCTAGAGATTCAAAAAGTTTCAAAAAATTACTGATCAAAACTTTTGGATAAGTATTTCTATACAAAAAGTTATACACAGAAAAAAAAGAAAAATGAAAATAAAAAAATAAACATCATTGTTAAAACACTTGAATTTGAATTCACTTCGTTCAGAATCTAAAATTAGAAGAAATAGAAAATCAAAAAATATGTATCAAATTTATAGTGATATATAGGAATATTAAAATTCTTCCCAAGGGGGGAGCACAAATTTTTTAGTTACGTTGCGCCACTTCAGATTTCATAAAAATCTCGTTTGCGGTATATTTTTCCGTTTTTACTCAATTCTTCGCTACAAAACTTTTGGACAAGTAATTCTTTTATAACACAAAAAAAAAAAACGTCATTGTAAAACCATTAGCTTGTTTACTCCGCTCAAGATTAAAAAATCCAAATATTTGTGATTTGATATACTTATCTCGAGTTCGCATATTACTCACTCGTGGTGTTAAAAGTATAAATAATTAATAAAAATAAATTATAGAACGTTGGATTTTACTACAAATGTTTGAAAACATATAAGTCAGTTCCACAACTTCAGTGTAGTTGTGCATTAATCGAACAATTTGGACAAATTATCAAAAAAATGGCTATTTATTTTAGAACGTAGCAATCGGATTCGAATGCATTATTACCAACGTTAATAATATAATTTACATTTACGATTTTCAAATCATTCGATAGATAATAAAAGGAAGTTTCTCGGGACAAAACAGGACCCGTTGATCAAAGGACGATTTTGTATAAATCTCTGCAGGACGTACGGTCACGCCGGTGGTATACGTGGTAAAACTTATATTGTAATGACGTGCAGAGTGACGAAATAATATAAATGAGGAGAATATTCCGGGCACCACTGTGCGCTTACCTTGGGCGAAAACCACGTGCCAGAACCGTCGTAGTCGAAAGCTGCGCACGTTGACGGCGGTTCCGTTTGTGTGACCATGTTAATCGCATGCCGTGCACTGAGTCGGGCGACAATGACAGCACGTTGGCTCGCGCATAAAACAGATAATACTGTTCATTCATACCGGCGTCGGCGGCGGCAGACGATAATGCGCCGTCTGTTTTGCGTTGCCCATGTCAAGCTCCTCCCCTTTTTGGCTTCTCCACGGCTGCCGGGCGCGCGTTACTGCGGCCAATATCTTTTTTTTTCACTCTCTATCGCTCGCTCGGCCGAGACTTTGAATTGATCACCGATGGGATGGGTTTTTATCGTCATTTTTTTTCGAAAATATCCGTACGTAAAACGCCATGTATGTAACTGCTAACTCTCAATCAATTTAGAACTGGGATTTTAATGCCCAGGAAAATTCATTTAAAATGTATTTATAATAAATTATAGCTGCTCTTAAACATTATGCAAAAAAAAATTATACTACGATTTTTAATTATTTCGATATGAGTAAACAATAATATATTTGATAAATATTCTTTGATTACGCGGAAAACAAAAGTTTTAATTAAAAAATTAAAAATTAAAACAGACGATATTGTGGTGTTACGATGTAAATGTGAATGTAATGTATTAATGTTTAAGAATATTGTTGTTCAAGTTTTCCGAGTCGAGATTCTGAGTCCAACGAAGAAGCTGATGCTTTTACAATAACACTTATTTCCAGTGATGTTTTCGTAATTTTTTTCTAGGGTATACGCATCAGTGGAGATAAGGGGAGGCATCCTCCCAATCCACTCAAACCCCCCCCTAATTTTTTTTATAAATTACATTAGGTTAACACCTTCAGAGAGGGCTAAATCAGTTGTAATAATATTTAGTCCTCTGAAAAAAAAAAATCTATTTTTATTTTACTTCCACCAACGAGTCGAATATTGATCTTCAAATTATTGTTATAATTCCAGTTTAATTTGTTTACATGGCTTATACCGCAGCCTCGGTAATAGATAGTCTGTTACAACCGTAACAGTGATTGTAATTATGTAATATAAAGCCCAGTTCTTACTACACCACATCGTGTGGGTAATCGTGTGATAATGATAGATTGAACTTTTGGCCGTGAGCTTATAAATTATAACATGACACAGTGTAGTGGGAACCCGGTGATACTGATATAAAATAAAAATATTATAATCGATTATTAATAAACAATCGAAAATTTTCCAAAAAATTTGTCAAAGATTAAGACGTACAAATTTTTTTCGAAAAGAGGTAATTAATATTTTTTATTTCAGTTTTCTCTTTGATTGATTTTTAAAGTATATACGTGCGTATACCCACGTATCTGTTGTCGTTTTGTAGGGTATACGCTAAATCACTAAACTGGTGCCAGGGTATACGTCGTATACCCGCGTATACCCTCCAAAACACCACTGCTTATTTCACTTGTTTTTCTCATTTTTACATAGATAGCATGTCCAAAAGTTTCATCAATTTTATAGATGAGAAATCTATTGCAAGTGGTACTTAAAAAATATAATTTTTCAAAATTCTAAAAACTTTTTCAAAAACAAGAAAACATTAGCGCAAAATTGAGAAAAACAGCTAAATATGTTATGTCGTTAACGAGATTTTCATAGAACCCATCATTTTTAATTTAGTCATTTACTCCAATACTAATAGGACTAGAAACTTAAAATTTTCAACCATTATCAACAATATTGTAATACAGACAAAAAAGAGTTTTCAAAAAAAATTCGATCTTCATTCTTGGGGTATTGCTCCCCAAACCCGGACTCAGACGTTTCAGCTTGGCCATTTCGTCGCAAAACCTGTTTTGACGTAAGATATGTCAGCATGGCACTATGAGCCATATCAAAAGGCTTAATAAATTATCTTATACAAATCAGATATCTAATGACAGTGCATCGACATTGACGATTGATATTAATATAAATTATGACATAACATAAAGTATATGATATAATATACTATTGCCGATTATCATCAATCCGAAATGTCCCCACGTTTCACAGCAAGCCGAGGGATATTTTTGATTTGCAGAGTGAAGCGGAGTCGACCAAACAACCGGTGAACTAACCTGCGCCGATGAAGTCGATATTAAAGTGGCGAAAAATTGAAATACATTTAATTACTTTATTTTTAATTTTTTTTTTTTTATTATTTCTATTTTTCCCCATAAATGGCAACATCTCGACAATTGTTATGCGGAATCGTTTTAAATTCAGGTTAAAAAGGTATATATAGTATAAGTAGTATAGTATAGAATAATTATTTATTAGATCCTTTTGATAAAGCTCTCACGGTTCATGTGGCCGTGCCAACATTTTACGCCAAAATTTCCTAGACCGAAAAAAACAAAGCTTATTGAGAAATGAAAGGGTCGTAAAAAACTATCGAAAAAATACTAAATTGGGGGTCGCGAATCAAAAAGGGTTGAAAACCACTGGTGTTAAGTATGTTCGACTTTTTATGTTTAATAATAATATATATACTTAGTTAAAGTATACTAAGAACGAGTGTTTGTCATTTTGTAGATTAACGAGTTATTTATTGAAAAAAGTAATAAGTTATTTATAAGAGAAATTTAATTTTGAAAATACATTGTTTGAAATTTCAGCCTAACATAAATATTTAAGACAGTAATCGTAAAACTTTAAAAAGCACCCTTTTATTAAACTTCTTCAATAATACAATTCTAATCGAAATATTTTAATAATATAAAGATTAATAATAGTCGTCATTTTCAACACATCCACCAAGAGTGCATGACCCGTGAATCGAAGAACACCCATGGTGCGTAGTATACTAGTATGTCCGGCTTTCTTGTCTACACATTTATTTTCTTTGCTTTACTTAATTTAATTATTTATTTATTACCCATTAAATAAAAAAAAATAAAAATAAAAACAATTTTCCGAAAAATGAAATGATTTTAATGAGAAAAAAAAAGCGTTAGAAAAAAATTCCCAATTTTTTTTTCACACTTTTCAAACATTTTTTGTGCAAAAATATAATCTATTTTTAAATTTTCGTAAAGTTTGGATTGAAAAAAGACAGTTTTTGATTCTTTATTCATCAAATTTTGGGAAGTTTTCCCCAAAGTTTAAAAAAATAATCGATAATTTCGAAAAATAACCTATCGAAAGTACCATCTTGAAGCAAAACGTGATTCAAAAAGGTACTGGTCGAAACCTTTGAACAATTGTATCTATACAAAAACATGAACACATAAAAAAAAAATTAAAAATTAAAAAATAAACATCATTGTAAAAACACTAGCTTCTTCGTTCCACTAAGAATCTAAAAGATTGATCAATGTGAACTGATCCTCTCATTCGGAAAACTTGGCGGCATTACAGTCCACGCAGACTGTTTTTATATGCTATTAAATTGATTAAAGATTTACAAACGTTGGACCGCAAAAGTCGCACGCGATAATCATAATAAATATGAACGCAAAGTTTTCCATCAATCTCTATTATTTAACCATCAATAAACAATGACTAGCGCGGAGGATAATATTAATGAATCATTATATTTATTTTGCACGCCTATAAAGTTTCGAAAATTGAATAATTCACGAGTTTCGAAAACAAACCCAAATTTGAATTTCCGATGTTATATCGCAAAGCAATTATAATATAATATTGCGGATTTGTACTAATGAATTTCTTCCGTACAGTTGTAAAATGTTAAGCTCATCGTTATACAAGCATTTGCGAAGAACAGACACAAAATTATTATCGTACAGTTAAAAAATCGTCGATGCTGTTGTTAATTTCCAGCGGTTATTTTATACGTTTGAATTTTCCTCCGTAATCGCAAACAACTTTTACATAATAAACAATCAATTTATGTAAGAAATCAATAGTGATTTATTATTCGGGTTCTTTGAAGAAAACACGTATAATTCAATGGTTTAAAAATTATTATTATTATAATTTTTTTTTCGTAAACATATTTTTGTAATCTTGATTTATACAAAAAGGATTGTCCAAAACTTTTATAAGATCCTTCTGTTTATCATCTTTTTTTTCATAATTCTAAGTTCCACTTTTGGCGATGGTATTTTTCCTAAACATGCGAAAATTAACGAAAATTGCAAAAGAACGATAAAATGTTGCGGTCAATTTAATTCTACTAATGCGGTTCGAAAATATTATTATAGATTTCAATAATTTATGTTATTCAACAAGAACTAATGATTGTTTTTATTTTATCTCGTGAAAAAATTTTTCCTAGTTTAAAACCGTGACAATTTAATACCGACTTACTCGTATGCTCTTACTATAATTATATTTTTAATTAAGATAGAATCGAAGAAATTTCGCCCACACGATTTTCTCAATCTGCTAGAAATCATCTACTGATATTTTATTTTATAATTCCAAATTATTATAATAATTATATAGATTACAAATTATTATGATTTCCAAAAATAATATCATACAAAACTAAAAAAAGAAACCGTTAAGCTTATAAAAATGGTTTATTAAAGGTGCTAAAACGCCTATAACCAGTGATTGACACGGCAAAAAAAGAAGAAAGAAGATTCAAATAATTATTAAATAAAGAGTGTTCCTCCCAGGGGCGTATACAAGGGAGGGGCGATAGGGGCGATTGCCCCCCCTGGATTTTGTTGACTTTGTTTCATTTCACGTTCCTATTTTATTATTATTATAAATTTTAATAAAAATTTTGACTAACTTCAGTTTATTATTGTTGGGCACTGGGCAGAAATGGTTGTTTGCGCC
>JAIPRM010006561.1:0-12373 GCA_025469315.1 Stegophylla sp. TES_Ste_2020 | reverse complement strand
CCAGGGCGTTGACCAGGTCCACCAGGGCGTTTAGGTCGACCAGGACGGCCAGAACGACAAGGACGGCCTGGTCGTTTAGGTATGGTTGCTGTTACCACTTTTACATTGGAATTTTGATTAGCAAGTAATTGCTGTTGTTCTAATTTTATACGTTGTCGCCTGAGTCTCTGCTGTAGTGCTGCTGCTGCTCGTTTGCGTTTTAAAATTTCATTTCTCTCTGCATTATCAT
This sequence comes from Stegophylla sp. TES_Ste_2020, assembly GCA_025469315.1. Classification (NCBI taxonomy): domain Eukaryota; kingdom Metazoa; phylum Arthropoda; class Insecta; order Hemiptera; family Aphididae; genus Stegophylla; species Stegophylla sp. TES_Ste_2020. The sequence goes on along the minus strand of JAIPRM010006561.1, from coordinate 12,144 downwards.
CACCATTTAGCGTGTTAGTTACAGACATCATGGATGTCGAGGTGTTAGTTACCACTTTTCGTCGTTTTTCTTTTGGCCATCCAGTCATATTAGGCCGTTTTTTCTTACGTTTATTTCCCACTGATATCATGTCTATGCCCAAGTCGGACATATTATCATGATTGTTAGTAAAACGTTCAGCTAAAGCCAAATCACGTTGTTGAGAGAACAATTTCAGCGTTTCATCAGTTAAATTAGTAGACAGAAATCTTTTATCAGCAGTTTGTTCATACATTATTTGCAAACACATATTATCCGGTTGTTGATTATTATCTTCAGATTGATGAGACCAAATTTGGTCTTGACTACTTTCTAGTGGTAATTTTAAAGTATTACTTGAGATTTGGTTGTCTTCTTCACTTTCGTTAAGAGTTTGTAAAACTTCCTGAGACAATATGAGACGGTTTTTTTCTGCAATTTTTTGTACTCTATGCAGCTGTTGACATACAAAAGCTGCCCGTAATCTTTCATCCCGAGCTCGCCTCCTTACAACATCCACATGTTTTGTACGTAATTTCACAACTTCTTGATCAACTGCACCAGTATTCATTGCAATACGTTGTGGAGCTGGTTGTTGAGCACACAATTTTGGAGGAGGCGGAGTAATTGAATGGCGTCGACGGCGGCGTTTAATAATATTATGTTGGCGATCCAATTGTCGACGATATCTATGATGACGGAATTCAGGCATATGTTCATGCTTCGGCACAGCTATTTTCAAAATACATGGACCATCCATGTCTAAAGAATTTTTGTTAGATACTGTATCTTCTAATTCTACTAACTGATCAGACTGTTGACTTTCCAATGTCCCATTAGTATTTGTAACTTTATTAGACATAATTGCTGCTAATGTAGATGCATGTTGTCTGGGCGATTTACGCGAACTATTCGATTTCAGCAATGCCTGTAGTAGTTTATTTTTTTTACCAGGAGGTCTTCCTTTTTGTCGTTTTACAATAGTAGATGATGAAGTAGAAGGAATAGGATGAATAGAAGATGAAGCTGTTAATTTGCTAGCACTACCACGTCTTTGTATAACTGAGGTTTGATATTTTTTGAATGTTAAATTAGTTTTCAAAGGTGTTGATATTGTATTACTAAATTTAGTAGAGTTTTCACCACAAATTAACCGAATTTTACGTAGTGTATCTTTGGTAGCTTTTTTTTGAACATGACCCGTGAGGGCTGCTGCAGAATATTCCCAATTAGTTGGCCAATATGTGCGACCATAAAAGTATGAATGATACATAGATGTTGATGCGTTTATATCAGAGATATGTCGAAATGGTTCAACAATATCACAACCAAATAAGAAACCATACTTGACTGAATCAACTACCACGTTGGATTTGTCAGGTAACAATTCATTTACTGGCTGACTTTTTTTTATCACTAAGGAATTTTTAGAATTCTCAGAAATCAAGAGTTGCTTTTTAGGAACAATTTCTATGACATCAGATTGCTTTCTTTTGCGACCACATTTTTTTTTACCTGTTAGATCAATAATGGGACATTCTTTACTTTTCTTAGCTTCTGGGAACAGTTTTGAATGTTTATTAATTGTATCAACATTATTTTCTTGATCATTATAATAATTATCAATACCATTACATTGATTTATTGTATGTTGTTTGTGTAGATGTTCTACACTGGTGGTAGCAGTTTCTTTTCTAGTAAATGTTGAGATTGAATCACTTGCTTTGCTCTCATCAGTTTGTTTGGGTTGTTGACTAGTGGCCGCTTTTAATTTTTTTCCATTAGCTATGCGATTGAGATTTTTTCGAAGTGGTGGTCGACCACGAGGTCTAGGACCAGTACCAGTTGAAGGACACATTGGTTGTACAGAAGTCACGGAAGAAACAGTTGACTGATTTAACAATGTGGGCACTATTGTAGACGATATAGTTCTTGTACGCAAACTGAGCCCTGATGAATCATTTTGAATCTTTTCAAAATTATCTGATTTATCGAGTCCTTCCACAATCGTGTGTTGTTGGTTACTTAATGAAACTTCTTTTGTTTTTTTGTCATTTACCTAAGAAAACCAAAACAATAATTATTAATTCATATAATATATACTTCTTACAACAGTAATAGATCAAAATTAAACACATCTTGACTTATCAGATTTAATACATTCTTACATATTATTAAATAATTAGTATGGAAAAGAAATTAATGTTTTCTATTCTAATTAAATCAATTAATACTAATTATAAACAGACTAAGTGATATTATGGTCACATTTTAGTGTAATACACTAAGAGTAAACTAAAATAAAACACTAAAAAGGCCCTTTATTTAATATTGTAAATAACATTCAGTAAATGTATATATATATAATAAATGGTCTAGAATTTTAGATCCGATAAAAAGATATGCAGAGTTAAAAATTTCCAGAAATAATGAGACTTGCATTAATTTTATTATTATAAAAATATCAATGTTTATTATATTAGTTTAATAAAATGATGGACTTTAACAAAATATTATTACATACTACATACTAACAGCATAATGAAATTATATTGTTGTAATGACCAGACTTGTAATTACAAAAACAGAATTATACCTCATACTTGATACAAGTTAGTAGATAGATTTTAAACTTCTAAAAGAACAGACTAAGTAGTATCTCTATGTACGTATCTTTTCTTTTTTGAGAATTGAAATTATATTAATATGATAGAAAATAAAAATGAAAAGAACTGTTTTGAACACACAAGCAATGTTAATTGAACAAATTAGAATAATTTAACGTAGCAAAATATTTATCAAAATGTTTATTATAATATAACGTGGTGATAATTTAGTATAAAATAGTATTGTAATAAACTATAAAGATATCTGTTAATCATTGGATCCAATTTAAGTGGGATTACATTTTATAAAAAAAAATTTATAAATATTAATCATTTAAAATATCCCCACATTAGGCACCTTAAATATTATAATAATAATAGTTATCATTGTAGAAGAGATCATAGATAAGTATAAGAGAAACTCCAGCGAATTAAGCATAAACAGAGAATAGATCCACTGCATATGATATTGCTCTAGTGTCCGAATCGGAAAAAGACATGCAAAAATCTTTAATCACTCTCACTAAAATTTTACGAGAGTATCAAATTAAAATAAATGCAAATAAAACTAAAACAATGGCAATGACTAAAGCAAAAGAAATCTTAATTAAGTTGGAAGTAAATAATAACTTAATAGAACAAGTTCAACAATTTAAGTACCTAGGAAGTACGATTACAAGCGATGGTAAATGCTCAAAAGAAATCAGATAAAGAATAACTATGGCAAACAGAGCATTTATGCAAAAATAGCAACTACTTACAAACAAGAAACTTAATATAAATATGAGAAAAAATTCTGTTAGATGCTATGCGTGAAGCATATTATTATATGGCTGTGAAACATGGACCATCAATGGACAAGATAAGAAGTTGGAAACCATGGAAATGTGGACATGGAGGAGATTGCTGAAACTCAGTTGGACAGAAAGGAAAAGTAACGTATATGTATTAAACCAAGTAGGGGAAAAAAGAATTCTATTAAACACCATAAAAGAAGTAGAAAAAAGTTAGGTCACTTACTTAGACATAATTCGTTTGTGACAAAAATATTCGAAGGATGAATAAATGGATACAAAGGTAGAGGCAGACCGAGGAAAGCATATATAGAAGAAATGATTAAACAAGCTGATTGTAGTCGATATATAGACATGAAAAGACTGGCTTTTAACAGATGAGAATGGCGAACTAGATTTGCAACGATAAGGCAAAGCTTTTAGTAGAGAAGAATAGTTATCATGCATTTCTTAAGCGTATAAGGTTTAGGATTTTTACCTTAAAAGATATAAACTTAAACTAATTTTTCAGTTTTTCAATTAAAACTGCAGTTTGTTAAAATACAAACATTTATAAGAAATTCAGGTAAAAATTATTTTCTAAAACTTCAATGTTTATTCACCTATATTATAATGAGTAATTAATGCACTGTCCTAACTTCATAAATTGATAAATTATATTTAATTAAATTCATCATTACCAATTCTTTTAGTTTTTAATGATAATTTGAATAATAATATTCAAGTACAAGAAAACAAACATTTTAATTATCTTTGAAGAATTTAGCATATTAACATAATGAAACAAAATTAACATATTAATATATTTATAATAATATGTAGGTAGTTGCATGTTTAAATAATGGTAGGTACCTAATTTTAAAATGTTATATTATTAGATATTTAAAGATTTTTTTTTTTTTAGAATCACGTTTTTTAATTATTATTTTTTTTTTTTAGATCATATTAATGTTATTGATAATAACATTGCAAATGAAATTTGACAAGCAGAATTGTTGATTAATTTATACCATTAAGTGATTTATGTTTATAGATTATTAGGTATAAGATGCGTATAGTTTCTTCTTATAACAATATGCATATGTCATACCTTATAAGAGTTGTAAGTGTTTCATAGTTTATAAATTATATTTCAATAGAAATTATTTAAAATGTACTACTGACACATTCTTGATTCTGAGCGAAGTGAATTTTTTAACATTTACATTCTACTTTTAAATTAAATAAATTAGGTATATTTGCAATTAGTTACATAAATATTATTTTTAGTGTTGTGAGTGGAAAATATTTTCTGAGCACGAAAATATTCTCCAAAAATTGTTTAGAGCATTATATTATTAAGCATAAGAATTAAAAAAAAAAAAAAGTAAAAAGGGTGTACGTACTTCACACCTTGGGTATTCTTTGCTCCTCAGATGGGATATTTAATTTAAAAAAAAACAACAATCATTTCTTCAATAAAATGATTCTGAGAGAGCTTCAGTTAGTATACAATAGTAATAATTGTCGATTAGGTTATATTTAACAAATATTATTAAAAAATTAAGGTCTAGTGCACACTTGTGAAATTTTGACAAGCAGCACTGCCGCAAAGGTGACTAAAGTACCCACAATCACATAGCGGCACGTTGCTAGTGTTCTCACTTTTATAATAATTTTGGATACTTGATAATTGTATGTTGGTTAGGTAATAAATGTCTTTAATAAAAATATTAAATATAATAATAATACTTTCTAATAAAATGTATTAACCATCAACAAACAATAATTGACATTTTGGTTAAGTACATAAAAATTGACCAAACCAATTATAATTTATATGCGTTTCATATTCAAAGTGTGTAACTTTATGTAAAACTAATGAATTCAGTCAACATGCTATTACAACTTGTAAGTTGTAATAGTTAAAATTGAAATTCTCGAAAATGCTCGTGCTTGGAGAATATTCTAGAGCATTTTGCAACACTATAGTGTCTATTCCGCATAAGTTGACCCACTCACTCGACAAATAATGATCATGGCCGCGCATGCACAGCCCATATGGGAGCATTAGCGCAACTGCATATATGTCATAAGTTGATTATTACAAAAAGTTTTCAACACTCTACAATTGATTAATAATAATAATAATGGTATAGTAAGTATTATGATTTTTGTAATCTTCTGTATGACAGCGGAGGCTGCCTACTATGCCAAGTAATATCAACCGCCAAATACCACCAACAGCGGTTTTCAGTATGCATGCACGAAAGAGGGTCAACTTACAAAGAATAGACTATACTTATTTTTATATTAAGACAAAAATACTCTCCGGTCTACCAGCCTGATTTTGGTGAATAGGATTTATATTTCAGTGTGTGGTATACATACATAATTGTACTCGGTTATGCGGTCTACAAGTGTACCGGGTGTTTTTCCCGCATCATAAATATCCTCAGCTTGCTAGCAATGTGGGGACATTTTGGCTTGATAACTGACTTACTGTGCGAAGTGGGCAAGACTAAATTACCCAATAACTAAACTGCCTACTCTACACAGCATATTGATTATCAAGCCGAAATGTACCCATGTTGAAGCTAATTCAGGGATATTTTTGCTGTGCAAAGCAAAGTGTAGACGTCAACGAGCGTAGCAAGTCGACCAAACACCCGATGAACTATCCTACGCTTGTAGACCGCATATTAAGAGTAGAATTATGTATGTAGATCACATATTGGAGTAATATATAAAAAAAAATACAAAAAATACTTTGAAATTGGTGTCTTATAATATTAAGCCAAAGAGCGGTAGATCGCACACTACACTAACACAAAATAGGTCTTTTTAAATTGTTTTATATTTATAATAAATGATTAGAAGACTTTTTAGTTTAGTGCATTGTCTAATTACGAAATACAGTACTGAAATGACAGTAAAACTTCTTATTGTAGGCCAACAATTTTGTTTTATGGGAGAATGTCGATGATGTTGAAAATGTGTACTTATAATTTGCTCTGTTTATTTTTTGAAATTATTTATAATTATTCTTGATTGTTTAATAAATTACATTTATATACTTATTGAGTAACAAACATTTTAAAATACAATTTCCTGATGAAATTATTCTAATTATGTTATTTTTATTTTTCCTAACAATTAGTTTAATTTTTCTCAAACTTCTTATGAGCATTCTAAATAATTGTTGCACGTGCCATTCTCTGGCACTTGACGAATTTGCCATTTCTGACCTACATGATGTAGAAAATGCATTGGTCATAGACTCATAATATTATTTTAAAAAGTAGGCTATTGTCCTAAAATAATTCACAATTTATTTGTGAATATTGCAATTACAAAAATAAATATGTATAGGGCATTCCAAACAAAATCAACGGGTTATCTGCCTGATCACCTCCAATTAAAATGCGAAATAGATATTATCTTTATACAGACAAAAAATAAGACTTCTATTTTTTTGAAAATTTCCTAACCTTAAAAATCTTAAAAAAATGTATTTTATTCAAAGTTCTCGTTGGTGGAGATTCTTTTTTTCTAATCAAGCATCTCTTTATTTTACTCTAGAACAAAAAAGAAAATTTGAGTTTTCCCAAGACCAAATTTTTTATTTCATTTTTTAATATAAAATTTCATTATAAAAAATTATTTCAGATTATTTTTTTTTTTAACCAAAATTTGAAGAAAAAAAAATACTATTTAAAATTGTTTAATCCATTTTCAAATTATCACAAAAATATGTGTATAAGAATCCTTGAATTTAAAAAAGCTCATCTTTACGATTTCTTAAATTTTAAGATACTTGAAATTATGAAATTTTTGAAAAAATTTCAAATATTAGAGGCTTAATGTTTTGCCAATACGAAGAAATACAAATATGCATCAAAATCAGGCAATTTCACGTTGATTTCACTTGGAATGTACTCCATATATAATAATAATGAGAATTATTTTGCTATAATTATGTACCAACCTATTTATTGTTTTTTTTTTTTTTTTTTAGAGAAGAAGTCAGAATTAACAAAATATTTTGTTTAGTACACATTTTTACATTTTATAGGATGAAATTATGTATTTAAAAATAAAAAAAATACTATAGAAATTATAACTAGGTAATTCTAATTAAAATAATTCAACAAATACTATAGATAATACATAAAAATTGTTTACCTCTATAACATGAGTTGATAATGGAGATTTAGTAGTCATTATCTTAATAGTGTCATTGGTGATATGTTCTTTAACAACTGCAAGGTCTCGAGTTGAAACTGTAGAGTTATTACTAGTGGTATTACTACTGCTGTTCGTAGTCACTGACACGTTAGAAGGGTTTCGTGATTTCGGATGTTGAGCTGTACAATTTACCATATCAATGCGAACGTTTTTGAAGCAATCATCAATAACAACAAACAATTTTTTTCGACTAAAATCTGTCGGTATAATATTTGATTTATTGGCAAATTTTATCCCAGCACAATCTAAAGAACTGTTTTTACGTTTTTGTTCTTTCGATAATTTTTCTCCTTGTGGATCGTCATGATTTACACTTATATGAGTAGATTTTAGAACTCGTAATGATAGCTGCTGATTTCCTGAAGACGAAGGAATATTTCTAACCCCTATGTCATCCTTTTCCGATGATTGTATATTGCTGCTTTCACTTTTTTTAAATATTTGGGCATCTCTGAAGGAAAAGGAATTTATCATAATAAATTACAAAGATATTATAGAAAATTATGAAATTCTTTACTTACTGTGGACTGATAATTGGTGGAGGAGGTGGATTTTGTTTGAGTAATTGATTTACGTCTTCAGGCGCAAGTCTTTGTAGCAAAACAAGCGGCTCATATGGCATTTGATATGATTGTTGTAACTGTTAATGTTAAACATGTATCTCCTTTGATCTAGAATAAATTTCATTATATAAATATAAGATGAGTAGGTAGATTTGTATTCAAACAAAATTAATGTGCTCTGAGTATACAGTGTATAGCAAAAATCTTCATCACATTTCAAAACTAAGTAGGTACTTACATGTAGATATCTACCAATTAAAATAAAAAAATAATTTAAAGCACATTGTATACCTACTTATAAACAAAACTTTAGTACCTATGTAATGAACATTTAAAGATATATGGAGATAAGTATTTTAGCACAGTGACTTTTGTAATTTGATTTTTTGTTAAGTATCTATGAATAGATCAGAGGTTCCAAACTAGACCGCCACAAATTTTAATATGGGGTATTGTGGTAAAATTATTTAAAATATATATCAGAAAAAATGAGTTCATGAAAAATATAACAAATGTGTTTTATAGGTACCACAGATTATAAAATTTTTTTTATAAGAACACAGTATAGGTAGAGTGCTTTTAGGTTTTTAGAAAATTATTTAAGGTGCCCTGCAAGGCAAAAAAGGTTGAATGTACCTAAAGATAATACAGAATTTTGAAAAAGAAACAATTTTATTCCATATATCATATGTGTATGAGCAAAAAAACAAAAGTGTTATACACAGGATAGTATAGGTAGGTATGTTAAAAAGAAAAAATTTGATATAGGAAGACAGGAAAAATGTAGGTACTTATTTCAGTCATATACACTTATATATCACTTTGCGTATAAATAATAATTCAATCAATCTCTAAGTTGGTCATAGAAATCTAGTTCTACTGGTGAATAAACTATAAAAACTACACATGCAATTAAGTGTCTACACGTATTTTATGAGAAAACCAATGGTACAACACTCGGGAATAGATTCGACTTACGAGCAGGTACCATTTGTCATAATATTGTTGGAAGCGATATATTTTCGCGCGTTTGATTAGTGCACAGACGAATGGCGGAGGGGTCATATGTAACTTGAATGCAACATTCACTCGTGTAATAACCGAAACGCAATAGCGACTGTATGACAGCCGGACGTTGTGTCGACGACCCGTCGCGTTACAATCACAACAGCAGCGGCGGAGGAGGCGGCGGCGGCGGTGATGACGGCAGCTGCCGCCATAATCGATACACACAAAGACACAAAAACGATGGAACCAAAGCCACTCGTCGATATTCGGGACAGGAGATGTCCGATGTTGTTAATTTTTATATTTTTTCCTGCCTTTTTGTTTTACCTACCGAGACGTTATCGCCAATGAAGAACAGTAGGAGTCACCACTTTGCAATAGTAATAGGTTACTATATCTGGCGGTTGGCAACCAAGTATTTAACCGATAATGTTGTGTAGACTTGCATGCACCGAACGTGGCGAGAATGAAACCACGAAATTCGTTGAAAACAAAGCGAAACGTATACAACACCGGCCGACCGGACCCTGAACGATTACTGCGGCACTGTATGAAATCGGCGGTGACCGACGCTGACGAATGAACGAAGATGACAAAAAGGGCGAATATACTCTGAAGACGTCTAAATGATTATTTAACAATAGGAATGATCACGACATCGATATAAAGGCAGCGATAAACAACGCACAACACAATAATAATAACAAATACACAGGCAGCAATGAGTCGACGACGGAGACAACGGCGACGGGAGTAGCAACGAACGAACGCATCGGCTGTGGCGGTGGTGATAGTCGGAGGTGGGAGGGGGAATAGGTAATACCAAAACAACGCCAACGACCGTCGACGCGACGATGAAGACAGACTTGGCAGACGTAGTGGGGTAGACCGGGGGGGGAGCGGCACACAGTAACGCGGCTTGTGCGTGCCTTCGTTTTTATCCGTTTTGTGCGTGCGTGCATGCGTGCGTGCTCGAGTGAGCGAGCGGCACGGGCGCTCGTGTGTACCGTTTCTCGTTGACGGATTCATGAGGCGGATGAGGGGCGAGGCGGTGGCCGGCTGGCTGGATTGTTGGCTCCCGCCGTTGCTGGCGCAACCGTTGTCGCTGGGCGCGCGCATACACGACGCACAAAGCACAATGCGCGCACGCACTGAAACGCACGACGCGACGCAGCAATCCATATACATTATACCTACACGCTGTTCTGGACGTTGTCGGTCATATAGAAGATTGTAGCGTTGAAAAAAAAAAAGAAGATATTTCCCCTTTCTTTTTTTATATCTGTCCGTAACTCTTCGTCCGCCATCATTATAATAATATTACAACTCAATATTAATAAATAATAATTATTAATTTGTCGTCAGTTTCTACTTTTAATTTTCGAAGTTTTCTGACAACGAGATTATTTAAATTTGAATTGTTTCTATTGTAATATTCTCGTATATGTTCGACAGTTCTTACGTCACGTTATTACAATCCGGAATAATTCCTAAATTTGAAATTTTATTTTAATATAATAAAGTAATATTACAATTATTATTTGTATAACGCTTTAAATATTTTATATATCGCTTTAACGAAAACTCAATGGAGAAATACGTTGTTGTGTACACCATCTCGCGTAGTAGAATATTATACAATAAGCGTTTTTCACCATTCTTGTACTATTTTAATTCGTTTGTATTATCAATGAACACGATAATTTTTAATTTTATTTCAATGATGTCATAATTTCAATTCTAAATATAGCCGAATGCTAGTTTATTATATGATTGTTTACCCTTAGAAACGAATTTTAAAATTCGTGATTGACTAATATTATTTTTATTATTTGTAGTGTCAACTGTAACCACCATATTTCATCTAATTATGTATTATAATAATATATACATTGTATATTAAAGACTTACAGTTATTAACAATTTATATTCTGATTTCAGATTTTAGATTCTTAGCTAAGTTAAGAAGCTAGTGCATTTACAGTGATATTTATTTATTTTTTTATTTTTTTATGTGTACAAGTTTTTTTACAAAAATATTTGTCAAAAGTATCTTTTTGTAATCAGTAACTCTTTGAAACCAGATTTGCTTCTAGAATTTTTTTATTTATATTTCTACAACGATGATTATTGGATTTTGAGCAATAGAGAGGAATGTTTTAGTTTTACAAATCTGTGTGATTTTTTTCTTTTTTTTTTTCGTTTGTATGTCATCAAGATTTTGGGTAGAGATACTGGTCCAAAAGTTTCGATCAGTAACTCTATAAATTGAAAATGTTGTAAAGATGATACTTTTAGGAGGTCACTTTTCCAAATTCTCAATACTTTTTGTAGCGCATGCCTAAACTAACCAAAAGTCGACAAAAAACTGTAAAAAATCGTCGTAATCTGAATTTTCGTTATTTTGATTTTATTTTTTTAACATAACTTCTAAAATAATGGAGTTAAAAGTTGAAATTTTCATCAACTACTAAAAATAGTCAAGGGAATATTTCATAAAATTTTCAAAAAGATAGATAGAAAAAGATTAGATTAATTTTGAGTTAAGTACAGCATTTTGAAAATAAAGGAAATTTCCCATTTTTTGAAAGTTTATAATTCATAACATTTTAGATTCTGAACGTAGTGAAGAAGCTTATGTTTTTACAATGATGTTTATTTATTTTTTTTCTTCCTCTGTAAACACTTTTTCGTATAGGAATATTGGTCCAAAAGTTTCGATCAGTAACTTTATAGATCCAAAATCGAACCCAGATGGTACTTTTGAGAGATCATTTTTCAAATTTCCCAATATTTTGTTTAATAATGCGAAAAAACTGAAAAAAATTTTCAAAAAACGGCAAAATATGCGATTACCGCAATTTCCGTAAAATTGAAAATTACTTTTTGACATAACTTCTAAAATAATGCAGCAAAGAACTTGAAATT
>JAIPRM010006560.1:0-12441 GCA_025469315.1 Stegophylla sp. TES_Ste_2020 | reverse complement strand
CGCTTGGAAAAAGTATTGGGAAATTGGAAAAATGACCTCTCTAAAGTACCATCTGGGTATGATTCCGGTTCTATAGAGATATTGATCGAAACTTTTGGTCCAGTATTTCTATACGAAAAAGTGTTTAAAGAAAGAGAAAAAAAATAAAAAAAAATAAACATCATTGTAAAATCATAAGCTCTTCACTTCGTTCAGAATCCAAAATGTAAGAAATTTAGTAAGTTTCGGGGGAAACTTGAGTGTTCACTTAAATCATTTCATATGTAATTTGCTGCATACCAGTGGTTTTTTCGCTGGCTGATCGCTGTACAATCAAGTATTTATAATTAAAAATTGAACAAAAATATATTTTAAAAACTATAAAATTATCTACAAAATGCATTTTTTTTTTAAAAATAACGAAGTCAGGTTTTAGTACTGCTAGATTACACAGGGATAGAACTTGATAGTCAACAACTTACTTTATAATGTATATTTATCAACTTTTTATAATTATCAGAAAAATGTTTTCTTTGAATGCAACAGAATAAATAAATAAATAAAAATATAAATATAAATTTTTGATAATTTTGAGCTTACGTTTTGGATGAATAAAAGGTTTAAGTTGTTGGAATTTGTTTTTTGTTATTGAACCAAATGTAATTGTATTAGATTTCCATAGAATTTGTAATAAAAGTATAATCTTAAAATATTAAAAATAGTGAAATTTGTCAAATTATCTCTATATATATGAGTTTTTGAGGTTCTTTAGGACCCTAAAAAGGCTATTATGGGCTTCTAACCACCAAAACATATTTTATTGCTAACAATGAATATAACCATATACATATTTGGCTATTATTTGAAATTTACATTGTTGGGACCACAAAAATTGAGCAAAAAAACTGAAAAATTAGCTATTTAATATATATATATATATACACATGCACACATATAACATTCCATCGGGAAATCAAAGTGCGCGTTATTCATATTTTATTGTGCGCATAAAAAGCTACACTTTAAGCTATACATTGAGACATGTGCAGCGAATTCTTCAAATTATCCATTTTTTGTCCAATATGACTGGACTACAATGTAGGTAAGTAATTTGTTATCAATCATTCTGGTATATTCTGCACACAAGCTTAATTCAATATAAGAACCTACATAAAACTTAGAAAATCCTCATTTAATATTTTATGAAAGACCTATAAAGTTAAACAATAACTTAAAACTTATGCAAAAAAAAAAAAAAACAAAAAAAAAAATTATGTAAGCTTAGTGCTTACCCATATTGTAATATAACTAAATGAAACAAACAAAATTGCAAGTTCCACTAATGTAGAGTTACATAAAAATATTAAACCCAGATTTGTATAGAATATTACATTTCAATAGTTTAGAAATAATAAAACAACATATTTTCAAAATAATACTTAATCGATTCATTCTTGAAGAATACATTTATAAATATAGATACCAACTTGGAAGTCATTTTTTAAGACTTGCTAAACTAAGTATCATCTATCAGCTCAATACTATTGTTAATTTATAATATGTACACATGAAAACAAAATCAAAGTTGGATATCTTTTTTCGACATGATATTAAGATACATAATATACATAATTAGAAAATATCAAATATCGGGTAATATTATGTATTAAAAAATTATCAAAATTAGGTACCTATTTTTATTTCTTAACACTTGTTGCACACTAGCAGATATTAATAAAATTCAAATACCTAGTTAAAATAAATCATAAAAAGATAAAACACTAAATAAAAGTACAATAATATTAATAAATTAAACAAAAGAAATAGTTTTAAATCTTTGATTGATGACACATCCAAAAAACCATTATTACATAACCTCAATTATGAAATAACAGATTATAAAAACAGATAGAAAGTATTTTCTAATTGATTTTTTTATAAGTTACTATATTATCTATTAGTGTACATTACAAATGAAGACCCTAAATATTTGCAGTTCCTGATTAGATATACAAATAGGCACCTACATAGTATGAAACAATAAAATGATATAATCAACAATTTTAATTTTAAGATGTTAATTTAAACAGTCAATTAAAGGCTAATCATATTTTCATACATTGTATGCAAATCTAAATCATACACGACTATTTTCATTTAGTTAAAATACAGATTTCAAAGTAATGATAGGTATTGCACAACATGTCAACATGTAACGCAGGAAAATGAAATAATATTTTTGTAAAATTTATAATAATGCATTGTTATTACCTGTAACACCTATCCTTGTCTTTGCAATCACGAGCAATATGACCACTGCGATTACACTTATAACAGTTTGTTTCGCGATCGCCAATGGCTCCGCCACCACCGAAGCCTCCTCTGCCACCACGGCTGAACGTAGCACTGTTCACAGAACCCGTTTCACGGCAATCCCTGGCAAAATGTCCTGATCGGTTGCACCGGTAACACATAACTCCCCCGCTCATGACTAATAAGAAATAAAACAATATTAATAAAAATAATTTTGAAACGAATGATATTACCGAACAAAAAACCGTATCAAAGTCTAAATTGATATATTCAATTGTTAAAAACGTGTCATTAAAGGCGAACTAAAGACCGTGACGAGAAGTCAAAAGTAAAAAAAAAAAAAAAAGCAATATGTGAAAAAATTTATGTGGCACACGAATAATGTGCGTACCGCCTCTCACCACTAAATCTCGGCCATTTTTCGGTTATTCTAAAATTTACAAATGCACGCGAAATCACCAGCAACGGCTGTGATAAACGGGTAACGGTTATACCAGAACAACACAGAAAAACAAATCAATTACCTGAAATATGTTCGACGACGAAGTTTAATGAGAAACAAAGGAAAAGTTTCACGACGATTTGGCTATGAAAAACGTGGAGTGGACAGTGGACACCGGGTCTTGAAAAGAAAGAACGATTTTCGGCAACGAACAAGTATCATAGAGAAAAAAAAAAAGAGAAAACGTGATATATTCGAGCGTATCAGTGTGACCGGTTGGCCGGTGAGCCTGCGAATCGGACGAGCGCGTCAAAGATAATAGATACGCGCAGTACACGCCGGCCGGTGTTGTAAAAAAAAATATCATAAAACGTAGTCTTGTACCATAATTTATACCGTACACCACGAATTATTATAAAAAATTGTTACGATAGTTGGTACCGACTAGAAAAAACGGAATAAAATATTCTCTAATAAGCTGCTTACTAATGCTAGTAATTATTGCTTCGATTTAATAATATTGTAATTATTAAAATTGATTCAGCTACTATAACACCAACACAGCTGGTGCAGCTGCAGCAGCTGCTGCTGCTGTGGTCCGTCGTGTGTTATCTATGGAACCAGCTGCGTGATTACGGGGGGCGCGCGCTAGGGTGTACTCGAAAGTATAGATTTTAACATTCAAATGCCGCGACCCCAAAATAAATCAGACGAGTCACATGAGTGTAGTAAAGAGAGCGCCTTCAGAAATCCGATCGAATAATAATTTTTGTTTTATTTATAGTTATTTTATTCTTGATGAGCAATCTTAACGATGACGATGATTATTCAACAAACGATTTGGTAATTCGATTATTAGTGACGCACTCAAGAGAGAGGCTTGGGGCTAACCCTCCCCCCCCCAAAAAAAAAAAAAAAAATTGTTTTCCACGTTAGGTATATACACACAAATTTACAATGTTGCTATTTTTTATTTACAATAATTTGTTAGAAAAGAAAAAAAAATGTATGTAAAGAATAAAAAATATACTACACAGACGTGGTAAGGTTGGTGGCAAACTGGTGAACATTTCGTAAATATACTATGGATATTAGCGATTAGGTCGAGTAGTCGTCAACCAACGCTTTTTCGAGCGTTAATGACGATAATAATAATTAAAAAAGCACGTACTTCACACCTTGGAGTATTCTCTGCTTCTCGGGTGGGATACTCTTGTAGGTACCACCAATTTCAAAGAAACGATAAATAATTTCTTCAATTAAACGATTTTGAGAAGAGCTTCAGTTTAAATGAGGCAATTTTACTCACATACCTATAAAGTATATAAATATTACAAAAAAAAATATTTTTTTCTCTGCCAGTTTTATATTATTTCACTATTGACTGAAAAAAGACCACGCTCCACTCAGAATCTAAAATTTAAATTATTACTATGAATGTCATGTAACTTAAAATTATTTTTCGGTAGTATTTTGTAGATTTGGGTAGGAAATATTTTGTAATAATAATAAACAAAATATAGAGAGTTAAAAATTGATGACAATTGTATATTTGCGTGTGAAGAAAAATAATAAAATAAGTAATATTGTCAATTATTAAATATTCTCAATTATATAAATATTGTACAATATTGTCAGTAGCAGACTCTGGTCGTATTTTGTTCATTCCTGATGTCAGTCGCTCAGCTCAATCTTAAACCATAGTACTTTTTATTAGTTACCTTCCTCACGTTCTATTTATTATAGATATGTTAAGAGAAAATTATGTGTACCTACGCTTTTTCTAATTGGATACTGAAACTGATTATTGTATTATTATAATCAATGTTATATAAAAAAAAGTAATTAATAATAATAATGTTAATTTCACGTCAGACTTATTTATATAATTTAAATTTTACAATTTAATCAATTAAATAATCTTATTTTTTAGTTTTCAATAAAAGTGTATCGTTAAAAAATCAAAATATTAACACATCATACTTGTTTATAACATAAAATAATTTTAATACTTTGCTATATTGGACAACTTCGTGTAGGATGTCTTCAAATGAACTGTATTCTAAAAAACCCTTTTTTTAGATTCATTATCTATCCGAAATTCTAATTTTTTCTATGATTTATCAAACAGATTTTAAAGTAAGTCAATGTGAAAAAGCTTCTTTCACAACCAGTTTGGATACATGATATAGTCAAAATATATTTATAAACAAATGGTTATATACTGAAATAATCTATACTTAAATAAGACATTAAACTTTTGTTTAATACTTTTTTGTTAACCTTAAATAAAATTAGAACAATTTTTAATACTCCTTTATTTGAATTTCTTTTTATGAGAACACAAAAATTATCTTATATATTTAATTTATCAATGAAAATTAATAAATATTGTAAAAATTTATTCAAAAATTAGGTTAAGCTGATCTGGAATTGCAAACCTGTATGCATATTCAAAATATGAACAAGAATATTATTAATATTTTACTCTGCATACTGCATAGGAGAAGAGGTCAATTGGTGTAGTTTTCTTTTTTTGTACTATATTTGTTAGAAATTGTACACATTATAAAAGCTAAATTTTATAAACTCAATCAATATACATATTTATATGATGCTTATTACTAAGTTACTAGATACTAATTATTAAGTACAAAATTATATTAAGTTTTATATATATTTATATGAAAATGATACAAAGTTACCCCGGTTTACGGTACCTATTTACTATTATTATTATATTATAATAAATATACATGTATATAAAGGCATAAAGATATAATATTTCAATTCACGTATAAATATAATATTAATCTAAATAAATTGGTATTACTACCTACATTCAAAATAATTGAATAACAAATAGGTGTGATATATAAATGCTAGAAAAAGATATTTCAATATTCAATAGCTCTAGTAATATATTTTTTGTGATGGTCACATAGCATGTTTACCTACTCATGTGAAACGAAGGTCAAGGCTTTGTGAATCACATTTATCTATTTTTATATCACAACATATACAATGATAAAACCTTCAAAATTGAAGAACTTTACTGAAAATTTTTATCTAATATATCAATTATCCATGGGCATTGGTTATACGTATTATAATTTATAAGTTTCTAAAGTCAAATATTTTATATAGATAATATATCTACATTTACCTGACTAAATGTCTTTAAAATAGTTGAAGGAAATTTGGAATTCAGAAATATTAATCAGATATGCATTTTACAAACTAAAAACCAAAAAAAAATAATTATGAAAAGTTAATGGATAAAAATTATTGTATTCCTTAATAGTGACAACAGATTGAGATAATTATTATTTTTTGGTAATTTTTAATAAAAATATTAAAAAATTTACAAAGTTCAGATCATATTGTATAATATATGCAATATATAACCTACAGTTGCTACAGGGTAGTATTAAATCATACAGGTAGATATGAGTGCATAATATAGATGCACCACATATAGATGATAGGTATGTCACAAATTTATAAAGAAATATGTACTCTCTATCCACTATTCAGAAATTAGTATTTTCTTCTATAAGTATTCGTGGAAGTTAAAGAAGAGAGGATTCGATGAAACCCTTACGGGGTTTACGATCCCATAATTCTGAATACATTACTTAAAAATTATCCTCCTTAAACAATTATGATAATTTTTGATGGACTGCTCAAATTTGGTAGATGTATCTTCATTATAAAATTATTTTATCAGATAATATAACATTTATTTTAATTAACAAACTTAAAAAGTTATATTTAAAAAAATATATTTTGCATTTATTGTTAAAATATTCAATAACTGTACAATATAAGGACTAAACAATAAATGAAACATCATAACATATCATCCATTTATCACATAAATTGTTTTAATTAAGGTTTATTTATATTATAATTATAATAATATTAGTAACAGTTTAATTAGCTAGCTAGCACATAGATAAAATTGCTATAGAAAATAAGTTTTATAAAAAGCCATCTCAATTTAAAATATAAACTTTATTATTATTAGAGTATTTTTAGATTCTGAACGAAATGAAGAAGCTAGTGCTTTTTACAATGGTGTTTATTAGATTTTGAGTGGAGGAAGAATGTATTGTTTTCATAAATCTGTATTTTTTTTTCAATAAGTATGTAATCACGAGTTTGGGTAGAAATCTGATTCAGTAACTCATATACTAATCTGATCAGTAACTCTGTAGATCAGAAATGTTGTCTAGTTGGTACTTTTAGGAGGTAATAGTTGATAATGGGTAAATATTTTGGGTTTCTAGTATAATTAGTTTTGTAGTTACGGCTAAATTACTTAAATTAATTTCATGAAACTCTAGTTTACTACATATTTTGCCGTTTTTTAAGCAATTACCGCGTATTTTCATTAATTTTTCCTTGTTTTTGAAAAAAACTATTCAGAATTTTAAAAAATAATTTATTTAAAGTACTACCGAAAGCCGATTTCCTATCTAGAAAATTGTCTGACGAAATTTTTAACAATATTTCCTAATGAAAAAAAAGTTTCCAGAAGGTGAGGAAGAAATAAACATCATTGTACTAGCTTTTTTGCTCTACTCATAATCTAAAATTGAACATAATAATGTATGTAGGTACCGAAATACCGGAGTATCTATTATCTAAAAATAAAAATTTAATCTTAAATTTAAATTAAAATGCTGATGAATGTATTATGTAAGGGAGTGTCAGTTTTATTATCAAAGCCAAAAATATGGGCCGTTCAAGTTTTTGTCTACCTGGGACAATGTACTTTAAATAATATTCGAAGATAATTTTTTGTAAAATCCAAGTTTTCGAGTTAGAAAAAAATTTCAAAAATATTTTCGTTGAAACGCCTTTCTGAGTACTCAAGTATTAATGGTGTCACTCATTTCAGGGACATACTTTGTAAATATAATACATTTATCTATATATATAAAACTGAAATCAAGCAAAAGAGGAAATCTTTGTTACGGTTTGGCTTCGAAACTTCTTATCCAATTGTCATGCAGTTTTTTTTAAATGAAAGAGGATATCACGGAGCAGGTTTTAGGCATAAATAAAGTCCGATAATGTTAGTCAATAATTAGTTATCTATACATATAAAATCCAAATACCACTGACTCACTGATCGCTGTATCTCAAAAACTACTCAACGTACGGACTTGAAATTTGGAATAGAGGTTCTTCTCATATTTTCACCGAGCAATAAGAAAGGATTTTCAAAAATGTTGCGTTTTAGTGGAGTAATTAACGATTATAATTATTCACTGCCAATACGTATTGTGCGGCACGGCGGCCCGGGGGTTTCCAGCTACCTGCAACCTATCCTTTTTGTTCGTCGTCGTCGTCGTGTAGATAAGGATAATGATTCCGAGAATAAAGTTGTTCCGAGAAGTTTATCGATAAAAATAATCTCATGCATCGCGCGTACACCAATACTCCTATTTTATTATAATGAACGATAAAATGCACACCGAAAGGATGCCCCAAAAGGATTGCTTGCTTCCGTGTCAGCTCGGCAAAAAATCTATATGTGTATGTGCCTCACCAAAGAACAAAAAATATTGTTTACAAAGAAGTATTATAACCTTAATAGAAATATGTACAGAGATAATATATAAATTAATAATAAATAAAAAAGGTACAATATAAGAAAATAGTAGTTTTTTCATCCTCATTTTTTTTATATAAAATAGTTGAATACCTCCCGGGTGAAGCCGGGTAAACCAGCTAGTAATATATAAACGTCATAATAAAAATAAAGTAATGAGAAGGAAGCCGGACATACTTCTCACCACGAATATTCTTCAATCCTCAGGTCAAATATTCTTGGTGGGTGTGTAGAATTTTAAAGAAATGATAAATCATTTCTTCAGTAAGACGATTTTGAAAGAAGGAAGTTAATAATATAAAGAACAATTACCTATTAGTTTTCACATCTATTAAAAGAGTATCCGACTCGAAGAGCGAAAAATATCCGTGGTGCAAAGTATGTCCGGCTTTCTTGTCTATACTTTACTTTTTTTGTCTAATAAATAAATAAAAGGAAAAAATAATTAATGAGAAAAAAAATGTTAGAAAAATTTCCAACATTTTTTTTTCACATTTTCAAAATTTTCTTGTGCCAAAGTATTTCTCATATTATTGTCTATCTATGTTTAAATTTTCATAAAGTTTGGATTAAAAAAATATGGGTTTCGAGTTATTTTTGTCAAATTTTCTCCAAATTTGGAGTAAACTATTGAGAATTTCGAAAAAATAACCTCTCTAAAGTACCATTTATAGAACTGTATTCTGATAGTTGGACGAAAATTTTAATTATTCGAAACCGCCAACAATGTGTTTTAACATGAATGAAAGTTTTGTGAATGAAGAAAACGATCTTCAACCTTTTAAGTTTCATTGTTGCGCCATATTTTTTTGAACACAACAGTACTCACATTTTTTTAAAAAATCAAGGGTTAAGTTCATAATATTGATATACAATGACCTGAGTGAACCTATGTTAACGGAAAAAGTATGTTTGCGAATATATATATATATATCTACATGTAGGTGTAATGAGTGTATTTATTTTTATTACCCATTAGATTATTAGTATCGATAGTGAAAAGAAGTTACACAATAGCGTTGTTATGCAAATATGCTATTAGACATTGTAAACAACATTTATTATTATTTATTAACACGTTTTATTTTATTTTAATTACTTTCTGATACTTACATCAACACACAAAATTTAAAAGCTGGTAACAACAATATACTTTAGAATACAAGAATGGATAACTGTCAAAGGAAACCCGGTAAAATCTTAAAGCCAAATTTTAAAACTTATTTTATATTTTAACTTATTTCTTGAGCACTTCCAGCTGTTTATAGAGTCTAAAATTTAGACTCATTGTCGTCAAAATTTCTTCCTTTCATCGATTCTGTCATAATATGATTTCCATTTCTTCTAATAACTCGCTATTTATTGCATATATACCACCATCTTCACAGGAAACCCTTGGTCTTTTTATCTAATCACGCTTATCATTGTTATTTTCATCAGACATCCATCAACTCTTCACACACGACTGGCTCGTGTTCCCCTGATGAATCGGACCGCATTTTCAATTTTCGTGTATAAAATTTAAAAATGTATTTAAACAACCAAAAAAATTAAATAGCATAATATTATTATTAAATGTAATCGATGAAAGTATAAAATAATAAATTATGAACTGCACATGCGTGATGATATGTGGTGTGACGCTGTATAGTATGATTGTATGTATATGATCGAGAGAGGAACTGTAGGTATTAAAAAAAATAAATAAAATATTTTAAGTTTTTTGTGTTAGAAGTTTTCCTTTGTAATGGGAGTAAAATATGACATCACTCATTTGGTGTCCCGTCAGAAATGAAATAATAGACACGGGGTGGTGACTGCGTACAACATGACATTATTCGGTACCTACCTTGTTTCGTTGTAATTATTATAATGATAAAAAAACAAAAACAACAATGGAATATAAATGAACGGCCGTAGACTAACCTAACCTACAGTTGATTCATTTGCATCATCGATTTCTCTGTAGCTATATATAATTATTTCAACGAATTTAAAAGCAGCGAACGCGAACGAAGAATTGAAATCGAAATATTTGATACTGCAGCACGATTGGCGCTGTCAGCAGAAAACTATCGGTCGGTTGGAAGTCCAGATGATAAAACTCCGTTCTCAACTGAAACAACAAGCCCAATTTTGCACAAAGGTGGGATCTGTGTTCGGTTATAACTTATGGAGAGCTTCCCAATTACCAGAAATAACCTCTATGATGCTTCATGAAGTAAATATAAAATTAATTACCATTTCATTGAGTACGATAATAATAATAACGACCTAATAGCTCATTGGCATTGTTCTCCTCGTGCTCACGCGTGTTAAAAACGAAAACCGTACAATAACTAAGTGGTTAAAAAGTTAAGTTATATGTCACTTTATTATGACTTTTAATTTAACTCAGAAGTTAAAAAACATATAAACATAGCTTAGTTATTTTGTTAAAATCAAAGTTACTCTTAAAAAGTTATCCACTTGCTTTTTA
This sequence comes from Stegophylla sp. TES_Ste_2020, assembly GCA_025469315.1. Taxonomy (NCBI): domain Eukaryota; kingdom Metazoa; phylum Arthropoda; class Insecta; order Hemiptera; family Aphididae; genus Stegophylla; species Stegophylla sp. TES_Ste_2020. Next base: position 1,605 of record JAIPRM010006560.1, on the reverse strand, counting down.
AAACCGAAAATATAAAAGATTAGTTGCTTTTATTTCTGGTAGAATACTTAATTCATTATAATAGGTACTAAACATTGTAATTTGTATCTGGTGGTATCATTTTTGGGTAAATAAAGTAGATATACGAACCACGATGCGTTTATGTACAATTTAAATATTTTAATACTTATTTTTTAGCCCAAATCATTCAAATAAAACAGGTTTTCAGAAATTGAACAATTTTCATTGGATTAAAGTTTTTTTAAGAGAAAATTTTAGTTTAATTCTCGTACACAAATCCCATACCAATATTATTAGATTTTAAAAAAATCTACAACATTAATTTTCTTCATTTTAATGATTGTTCAAGTTCTTTTTAAACATTCCTAAAAATGTCGAAAAATTTTTAAATATCAATATTTTTTTATTATTTATTATTTATTTTAATAAATGGTTAAGTGGTGTAGTATTGGAGTGCAACTATTGTACTTTAACACATACTGCATTATATACGTTATTGTTTGTAAAAAGTATTTTAGAATTGAAATCAATATAGATAGCAATTAAATTTAACCGTTTTGAAATGCATTCCGTTAATAGTGCTTTTATGTTAATTTCCCTACAAGCAAAAAATTATCATTACAAAATATCTCAAACGAGTACCTAGTTAAAAAAAAAAAAATAATAAAAATAATATATGAACTGTTATTATTATTGTCGGGTCATGAGCTAAATAACTAAATACGGGTTTTTAATATGCTAATGCATACCGTGCACAGCTCACATGACGACACTGATTATTAAATGACAGATAGATTCGAAGTGTGGATAATTATTAGTTTTAAAAATGTGGGTTTAAAATTTTAGAAACAAAAATCATATAATTAAAGTGGTCCTAAATTGTAAATTTTGGGTAGAGCGAAGAAGCTTGGGTTTTACAATAATATTAATTTTTTTTTTACTTATTCAAACATTTTATCTATCAACTTTTTAGGTCAGAAATTAGATATTCAAACTTTCGTCTCCGCTATTTTGTCCCCGTCCAAAAAATGAGTGCACCGACGTTTCGACTCTGAAATATACTAAGATAAGACATTTGACCTCCTTTATTTATTTGTTATTAGACGTTTGTCTATCGTTACTGTCATAAAATATTAACTGAAAAATAAATGTATATTTATAATATATAATAAAATATTATAAATAAGTATAGATTATAAAAAATATAAACAAGAAAGCAGGGAATACTTCACACCATGGTATTCTACGCTCTTTGGGTCAGATACCTTGGTGGGTGTGTTAATTTTCAAGAAACAATTAATCATTTTTTCAATAATACGACTAACTTGAGGCAAATTTGGTTTCAAAAAGATACTGGTCAAGACTTTTGGACAAGACGTATTTCCATACAAAAAAGTGTTTACAGAAAAAAAAAATGATAAAAAATAAATAAATATCATTGTAAAAACACAAGCTTTTTCACTACGTTTAGAATCTAAAATAAAAATAAAAAAAGCCGGACATACTTCGCATGATGGGTGTACTTCGCACGACGGGTGGTATTCTCTTGACGGGCGTATTAAATTTTAAAGAAACGATAAATCATTTCTTCAGTAAAACGATTCT